>PVKU01004368.1:0-149091 GCA_004027475.1 Anoura caudifer | reverse complement strand
CTGCGGCTGTTCCGCGTCCTGGAGACCGTCGTCGGAGTCAGCGACTCGCTGGAGGAGAGCTGGGAGAAGGCCCTCATCAAACTGGCCCTGGAGAACATGGCCAAGTCCACGGTGGGCCTCCCTCTCCCCAGCCCCCGGGGTGCAGGCTGCTGCCCAGGGATCCAAGGGTGCTGGGACGGCCCGGCCTTGGGCTGGCCGAGCGACTCCCGTCCGTTTTCCCATTTTCCTACCACCGGCCCCTTCCGAGGGGCGACCTCACGCACCCACTTCCCAGCTGAGGCAGGTGAGGCCCAGAGAGCTCACTGCTGTCCGGGCCTCAGGTCCTGTGAGCGGAAGAGCCCAATGTCCGCTGAGGCTCAGCGTCCCCTTCCCACAGGCCCCTGCCCTGCAGTGGGCTCTGGGCCACCCTCCCCGCCCCTCCCTTACCATTCCCACTGGAGCTCCCCACACCCCAGCCTCTGGAAGTCTCTGCCAGTCTCACGCACCCCCCGGGGTTTTAACTCAGCCCTGGGTCGCCCACCTTCAGGGTCCCACCTGACAGACGCACAGGTCCTGACCGGGACCACCCACCAACTGCACCCCCCCCTCACCAGGCATCACTCCGGGGGCTGCCCCAGGCCGGCCAGCTGTCTCAGCTGGGGCGGCTCCAGGCCTGGGGGCCGGTGGCTCCCGCTCAGACCTCCAGCCCGGGGCAGCCCCGGCTGGAGGAGCCAAAAACACCTGCCCAGTCATGATTGGGGAGTGGTGACCGGTCACCACCGTGGGTCCAAGCCCTGGCACCCCATGAGGCAGGAATGGGCGTGACTTAACCCCCGACAAGGATGGAGGGGCCAGGGGCTACGCTCAGGAGACTTGCCCGTGGTCGCTGCCCAGCTGGCAAACACGGGTGTGACGAATTTCATGCTCCCCGCAAAGAGGCCTATGCGTCGCCCCTGTTAGAAAAACAAAGGTGTCCATACCCTACAATATTCTTTCTTCTCAAATTCTCTTTAAGTTGTAAAAAAGGGGTTTCACTCAGTATTGTGAAGTAAATCGGGCACATTTTAAAAGTGCAAGACATTTGTGTATAATTGACAGACTGATAATAATAATATTTAAGAGCTGGGGGAGGGGCAACACGACCCGGCTAGGGGAAGCTGCAGGGGGTCCAGGTGCAGCCAGGCTGGACAGGAGCCCCCTGGGGCAGCTTGCGGCCGGTCTGGGCAGTGCAGGGGACCGAACCCAGCTGGGTCAGGGCCGGCACTCCTGCGGGGGCCTGGCGCTGGTCTGGCGGGACTCACGGAGGACGGCAGGTCCAGGCCAGCCGAGCGTGTCTCAGCGTCTGAACCCACCTCTGTCCGGGACTCCATCCCCTCCTCCCCAAGCCTCCCTCTGTCCATTACGTCCCTCCCGAAGCAGACAAGTGCCCCAGGCTGAGCTCCTTGAGAACGTGTGTGTGGGAAGCAGGACTCTGAGACCAGGCCTGTCGGGAATCTCTGAGCTATTCGCCTGGACTACACTTGTCACCGACGGTCGCCCCTCGTCTTCCTGCCCCCAGTGCGGCCGCGGGGACTCCAGCACCAATCTGCACGTCACTCCTTTATCCTCGGCCTGCCTTTCCGCGGGCAGGCTTCTGGAACCTTCTCTTTGTCCGGCACGCTCTGCCGTTCCACGGTGGTGGGCCTCGCTCTGGGGCTGCCCTTAGCCACCGAGCCTGGTGGTCCTGCAGCCTCATCCTTTCGTGGAAAGTGGCTGACGTGAACTCGCTGGGGACAACGTCTTGGGTGTCTGTTGCAGGCCCCAGGGACAGCACGGCTCAGATAAGGCGCTTTCGAAGGCTCCCGATGTTCTTATCTTCCCCTCCTTCTCCATCTCTCTGCCCTTTGTTCCCCCCTCCGAAGTTGGTCCTTATCTTCCAAGCCCTCTAATTGAGTTTCCCATCCCTGCCTCCGCATCTTCAACTCGCAAGGCATCTCGATTCGTTCTCGGAATGTCCCTCCCTCGTACCAGGCTGTTCGCACACTCGCGGACGCACTATCTTCTCTTATCTCTCAGAGGATATTAAAGGGGGGGTTTGCTGGAAGTTTCCATCTCTCTGTTTCGCTCCCACACGTCCGAGGCCTTCCCCCGCGGGGCTGTCTGCAGGGTCAGGGGTCGATCGGGTGCCTGAGGGATACCCTGCCTCCCCACTCGGAAACGCCAGGCCCCCCAGAGCTGCAGGACCACACAGGTGTGCGCGGCGGGGAGGGCGTCTGGCCCCAGACCACTTACTTCTTCAGCCGCTTCACCCCACCCCCACCAGTCACAGAGGCTGGAGACAGGAGTGAGATGCCACAGCGCTCAGCAGGGGCACCTGCTCTTACGCTCTTGCATCTGCCCCCCCTCGCCCACAGGAGCTGAAAGAGGCGTACCAGGACGCGGCCAGCAACCTGCTGGTGGCCGTCTGCAGGCACTCATGGCGGAGGGTGGCCCGGCACCTGGAGACCGAGGTCCTGACGGGTGTCTTCCCCCACCGCAGCCTCCTCTACGTGATGGGCGTCTTGACTTCTCAACGTACGTCCTGATCTGGGGTCCTGGGACACCCCAGGCCACCCTCTCCTCCCAGGCCAGCGAGGCGGGGGTGTGGCAGGTCATCGGAGAGAGATCGGGAGGGCACTGGGGGCAGGGGGGTGAGGCAGAGTGCAATCCTGCCCACCAAGCCCCCCACAGCCCGCCAGCCCTGCTGGGACCCCTGGGAAAGGGTAGTAGCCCTGCCCAGCTGGGCTGCCCCATTCCCACTTGGACTCGGGGTCTCGCTAGGATGAGGGCTCAGCTAGTGCAGACAGCAAACGCTGACTGAGGCCCGGCCCATGCCGGGCGCCCTGCCATTAGGAGCTCACAGGAAGGCAAACGCCGGCTTTCACTGGGCGCTCCTTCAGCCACTCGCTGGCGTGAGCTGAGCTAACCAGTGCTCAGCTGGGGAGGCACTGGGCTGCCCTGGTGGCCATCAGAGAAGGCTTCCTGGAGGAGGCAGCCAAGTCTAAGCTGTGCCCGGGGAGAGGAGGAGGAGTTTGAGGAGGGAGTGGTGTATCTGCCGCAGGACCTTGGTGAGGAATTGGTCGGTGGTGTCAGGAAGAGGTTGGGGACGGTGTAGGACACCGTGTGGCCTCAAAGGCCACGCTCAGGGGTTGAAACTACGATGTGGGAGAAGGTGGACTCCAGCCTGCCTCAGCTTTGCAGCCCTGCCTGGAACTGGCAGGCTGGGCGGAGACCCCCCTGTGCCTGGGGTGACCTCTGAGACCCCCAGGGTCGACCCTGTAGCAGCCCCTCCCTCTGAGGCTGCGTTTCCCGTCTCATGATGCCCGCCTCTCTCAGCCTTATTTTCTCCCCTTGTGGGGACCCCAGCACACCCCCAAGGGCCACTGGTGAGCCTCCCGAGGCCTCCCAAGGTCACACAGCACAGCCCGTGGGGCCACAACTCCAGGCTGGCTCTGGACCCCAAGTTCAACCACAGTTCAGTCCTCGGAGCTCACTTCCACCTGGTGATGAGCCAGGCAGGGACCCCGACTCGGTCAGGGTCCAAGAGACAGAGGACATGGAGCCTGAGGTCTAGCCCTGGCTGTGGCTGCCAGGTCAGCCTCCAGCAACTGCTCTCTCCCACAGAGGGACCCCTCAGCCAGGCCGACAAGGCGAGCTGGGAGGAGCAGCTGAGCAAGGTAGGGAGGGAGCCAGGGCAGCAGGGACAGGGGAGCGAGCAGCACACCAACACGTGGGGGTGGGAGGAACCCCACTTTACAAATGAGCAAACAGGCTTGGGGAGGGGAGGGGACTAGACCATAGCCCCAGGGGACTCGGGATTTGAACTTGGCCCCCATGCAGCTGGCCCAGGGCTGGTGCCTGGCACATAGAAGGCCCTTCCCAGCCCTCCTGTGGGCAGGGGCCCACAACTGAGTGGCCCCAGAGGATGCAGAGGCGGATGGATCTCTGAGCAGGGCAGGGGGAGCAGGTTGGGGCAGACGGAAGAGGCCGGAGTCGAGGCGTGGTGTCCGTGCAGGTCGGTCTCTGACCACCCGCCCACATGAGGGCCTGTGTGGCTGGGAGGAGGAGTGTGGTACCCCCCGCTCACCTGGGCTGAAGTCCGAATTCAACCAATCACAGCCGGGTGACGGGGAGACCTGCACTGCCTCTCGGTGCCTTAGCTCCCCCACCTGTCCAATGGGGATGAACGTACCTAGCTCAGGTGCGAGTCCTGAGGGTTATAGGAAAAACTCCACGTAAAGGGTTTGCTCAGGTTCATGTTTATTATCACATGGTCGAAGCAGCAGAATTGTCCTAAACTGTATTCTAGTCGAAATAAGACCAGCAGCAGGGATACAAGTAATTAATAGACAAATAAGACAGAAAATCACTCAGGCTATAGATGTCTTGAACAACCTAATTAACCAGATTGATTTAATTGACATTCCTCTCAAAGGTAAACAGCACATTCACCAAGACCCCGTCACTGCAGGGCCCCGTGTAAAGTTTCGATAAGGGCACAAGGACCAAAATCGAGCCGAGTGCGTGCTCAGCCCAGAACATAAATTAAAGATCAATATCAAAAAGAGTCCTGGAAAAACTTCAAATATTTGGAAAGAGCACAGTTTCAAGGCACCCACGGGTCACAGGAGAAATCGCACGGGGAACTTAGGAAATGCGGGTAATAAGAAACATTCTCAGGTGAGGGCTAAGACATTAATTAAGTAATTGACATGTGTTACTGTATTCTGAAATAAACCGGAGGAGCGATCAAAGAGAGTCTGTAAAGAGACAAACCAGGGGGAGCGACTGAGGGTCCTTCCCAGGAGGCGAGAGGGTGAAGGGCCGCACCCCCTGAGGGGTCAGTCCAGGAAACTGAAACACCGCCCACAGGGCACCCCGGCCCGCGGCGGCGGGGCAGCACCCACAGCCCCACTCAGAATGGTGACAGCGATTGCAGGGCCCGGGCCGTGTAGAGAGAGCGGCCAAACGCCCTGAAAAACCGCCAAGGACCAAACCGACCGCAGGAGACCCAGAAGCTCCCAGCCGTCCTGTTCCAAGGACGTGGGAGCCGTAATCACACACCTGCCCTCAAAGTCACCTCCGGGGGCTCCGGCTCCTCCTGGTGAACCCCATCCGGGAAGAGGGGAGGGGGCAGCAGGCCGATGATTAATCAGGGCACGGAGTGGCGGGGGCAGGGAGGGGGCCGGGCAGGGAGGCCCCAGCTTGCTGGGAGGGGCTCCAGCCCTGCCCCCCCCATCTGCTCGCAGATAGCAGCGCAGTCGGCCCCGTTCCTGAACTCGGACGTCTGGTCCAAGGAGCTGCTGTGGGCCCTCACCAAGCCTGACCAGACCCCCCAGGAGCAGCCCCCCGAGAAGGTGGGCCACACTCTGCTTCCCCCGACTGCCTGCCTTGCTGCCTGGGCCCAAGAGAAAAGAGGGGGAGGGGGCCAGACTCAAACACCACCCCTGACGCTCCCCCACAAGGCAGGCCAAGTGGGTGGTCCCTCAGAGGGCGGCTGCAGGTCATCCAGGTGGCCGGGGATGGACGAAGCAGGGTCAGACTCAGGACAGGAAGCCGACCCTCCCCCAGGCCTTCCTGTTCGTCTTCTATGGGCTGATCCTTCAAGGTGAGGACAGCGGTGCCACGGTCAGGAAGCACCTGCAGACCCTCCTGGAGACCTCCCACCGCTGGCCCAAGCAGAGGGAGGTGAGGACCGGCCCTCAGCCTGTGCCCGGACTGACCAACCCTGCCCATAGGCGCAGCCTGATCCTGGTCACCTGCTGAGCCCCGACCCATCCCAGACTGGGCGCATCACAGCTCAGGTCCCCTTTTTTGTCACAGACCTAGTTCCTGGGCCATTGTTCTGACCTCTGGCTCCTGTCTGCTCAGAGCTGGGGCGCAGGGGAGGGGGGGCACAGGCCTGCGGGGAGTCACGCCTCCCTCCTGCCTCCCTCCACCCCCCAGACCCCATCAGAGAAACCCGAAGGGGTTGAGCTCAGAGTCTCATGTACCAGGGCGTGCAAGGTGGGAGGTGGGCGTCTATGAGCCAAGACGAGACCCCTCCCCTTCTGAGCCTCAGTTCCTCGGTTTCCACCCCTCAGTGAGGGGCCAGGCCTGGTCCTGGGACCCCAATGGCAGCCCCCCTCACCCACCCCTTAGGGCATGGCCATCACGGCGGGGCTGGCCGCGGCCCGCCACCTGGAGGACGTGTGGGCCGTGCTGGAGCGCTTTGGCCAGAGCGACCCCATCAAGTGCAGCCTGCACACCTTCTCCCCTAAGGTACGGGCTCTGGGACCACCGGGGCCCCCGCAAGGGGCAGGGAGTGGGGCCCCGCCCTCCAGAAAGCTCTGAGCCTCCCAGCAGGGTCCCCTGCGCAAGCTCTGGACCGCACACCCTGGCCCCCGGTTTGGCCCCATCTCCACACGGGCCTGCAGGGTGGCCCCCGTGCCTCAGTCTCCACTTCCTCCCTCGCCAGCTGTTGGAGCCTAGATGAGCCGTGCTGGGAAGGGCTCTGTGACGGCTCCCAGCGTGGCTGTGGTGGCTGCTTGGGTTTGTCAGTGGTTCTTTGACCTTAAGTCTTGTCTGACACACGAGACGCAGCCAGAGGTCAGCCCCGTACCCCCGAAGGTGGACAGAGCAGTCACTGCGCCCCAGATAACACCGCAGACAGAAACATTTTTCCTTATTTTCTGCTGAGGTAAACTGAGGCCTGCCACCCCTCAGAGCTCCCTGCCTCCAGTCCCCTGCTAGGGCCTGGGGCACCTCCCGTCACTGGTCCCCCAGGGCAGGGTCCAGCGGGGCCCTGACGCTTCGCTTCTCCCCGCCCAGGGCCAGGCCTCGGAGGACCTGCGGTGGAAGTGGGCCAGCAGCACCATCCTCCTGGCCTACGGTCAGATGGCGGTCAAGGCCAAGGCCCACATCCTCCCGTGGGTGGACAACATCTTGTCACGGATGATCTTCTTCTTCCGCTACAGCTCCTGGGTACGTCCGGCGCCTGGGCCGCCCCCTCTCCCCCTCGGCAGGGCTTGCCGCCCTGTGTGACCGAGGCTCCGCTCTCTCCCGCCCTCCCCGCCCCCTGCTCCCCGGCCTGACCGCACACACCAGAACGAGACCCTGAAGCAGAGCTTCCTCACTGCCGTCCTCATGCTGGTGGAGGCCATCAGCCTCACCGGTGGCGCCCATAGCTACCGGTTCTCCCAGCTGTCCGAGCTCTTGGAATGCCTGATGGTGAGCGCCGGGCCAGGGCAGAGGGCGGGCGGGGGCGGGGTGCCCCTCCCTCGGGGCAGCGCTTCACAGGAGGCGGGGCAGCCGGGTTTCTACAGCAGGTACAAGCCCCTCACAGGCTTTCCCTGCCGGGAAGCGCGCCCATGTCCCCCACCTCACTGACCCTGAGCTGGCCAGGTACATTCCCCGGACAGGGCACACCGCTGAGGCCCGGAGCAGCCGACGCCATCCATTCTGCTGCCACTGGCCCAGAGAAGGCCAGCAGTCACCGGCAGGGACTGGGGCCTCACAGAGCCCCGGGCGGGCGGGGAGGAAACACAGGGGTGGTGGGCGGCTACAAAAGGAACAGTAACAGCAGTTCCCGTTTGCCGAGCTCCCGCTGTGACTCAGACCTGCTTTGCGTGCCTTTCTTCACCCATAACACACACGCGACAAGGCCGTGCTGTCTGTGAATAAGCAAAGCTCTCAGCGGTTTGGAGGCTCGCCCAAGGTTGCGCAGCTGGTGCGGGGCAAACCGGCGTGGAGACAGAGTCTCAAGTCTGTGCCCTTGTTCCCTAAGTGGGGGCCAGGCCACCCGGCAGGAGAGGACCTGGAGCGTGACCCTGTGGGGTGCAGGGGTGCCAGGCCTTCAGGCAGAGGTCGGACTTGGCGTCGGGAGTGGGGTCGGCCCTGGCTCAAGCGACAGCCTGCCCCTGCGCACCCGCAGGTCCTGCTGCAGAAGGAACCCAAGGACGCGCTGTACACGCCGGCTCGCCAGCAGGCCATGTGTGTCATCTCCAGCCTCTGGTAGGCTCCCCAGCCCTGAGCAGGGCCCTCCTCGGCATCAGACGACAGCCTGCCGGGTCTGGCGTGATGCCGGCGTGACGGCAGGCAGGGGGAGGTCAGAAGTCAAGGCCCCGCTGCAAAGGGCTGCGGTGGCTGTGGTGGCTGGGGGTGGGAAGCTCACAGAGGCCCGAGCCTTGGGTTTCCAGGGTCAGCGGACTTCCCTAGACACTCAAGGCCAGAGCCGTCAGGGCAAGCTCCCAGCCCGGGCCAGAGTCTGGAGCAGACTCCGCAGTCGGGGGAGAAAAGACAAAAAGAAACAGCCTACGTGGTAGCCAATGGCCCAGGGAAGGGAGGGAAGCTCGGGGACGCCAGCGCAGCCCCCCACCTGCAGGTGGGACGAGGGGAGCCTGGCCTCCCTACCCTGGCCAGGACCAGTGAGTCTGACTAGGAAGCAGAGGCCTGGGGAGTTCAGACTTCGCACCCTCTAGCCGCAGAGGGACACGCAGGCCGCTGCCAAGCGCCCCGCGGGCCGGGCACTGCCCTCAGCAGGTGGCCGTGGCTGCGGGCAGGCCCTCCCCAGAGTGCTTAGACCAGGTTCAAGTCCCGACAGAGTGGCCAGAGCTGGGGAGCTGCCAGACTGCTCCGCACAAGGTGCCGGGACTCAGAGCCTCCCGAGGCCCTCGCAGATCCCTCCGGAAGTCGCCTGCACGGGAGGCCTGCCCCAGGACACAGGGGCCAGGCTGAGGAGGCAGAGCTGTATGGGGGAAAGGCGAGAGGGGAGGGAACACCTCAGTCCCAGGAGGGGCTGTGCTCCTGGCCCGCCCACGGCTCGCTGTGCGGGCAGGTGTCTCTTCCCAAACCCGGCTCCCGCGCCCCGCCCTCACCACCCGCTGTCCCCTGCATAGTAAGCTGAGGCCACCGCTGGACCTGGAGAAGAAATCGCGACTCCTGTCCACCTGCCTCCACAGCGTGCTGGACCTGCCGCTGCTGGACGTCCTGGAGAGACACACCTGCCTCTTTCTGGAGCCGCCCAACATCCAGGTGCGGCCCCGCGCCCGTGGCGCCTCGAGGAGAAGGCCCGCGGGCAGGGCCTCCAGCTCCGCCGCGGTGCACGCCTCCGAAGGGACCTGGTGTCAGGGAGCACCAGCCACCTGCCAGGCCCTGCATCTGCCTCTCTAGCAGCAGCTTGGAGAGCTCAAGGGAGCTCCCCAGGCACCCAGGGAGCTGATGGCCAGCACCCAAGGGCTCTGCTCCCATGGGCTCCAATGGAGAGTGGGCTAGGTCATTTCTGCGGCCCCTCCCTCCCTCCCAGAGCCTTCCTGGTGAGCCAAGCAGGAAAGATTGGGGGCCTTGTGTGGGGGACCCAAGAATCAGCACCAGCTGCGTGGCTTGCCAGGACCAC
The DNA here is from genome assembly GCA_004027475.1 of Anoura caudifer. Classification (NCBI taxonomy): domain Eukaryota; kingdom Metazoa; phylum Chordata; class Mammalia; order Chiroptera; family Phyllostomidae; genus Anoura; species Anoura caudifer. The sequence continues at coordinate 139,721 of PVKU01004368.1, read as the reverse complement.
CGCAGAACGAGCGTGTGGGACTCCTGTGTACATCTGCGAGGAATTCTGGTGCTGGCAGCAGGCGGGGCAGTATAGGCCCCCCTTCCTGCGCAGGCTGCATGCCCCCCGGGGAGCCAGCCCTGCTGGGGACGGGCTTAGCCCCGAGCTGGGCAGGCCCAGATCACCCTCCTGCCCATCTCCCCAGCTGCCAAATTGGGATTGTGAGGGCCCCTTCCCGGGCATGCTCTCTGCTGGGCAGCCTGCCCTGGGCAGTCTGCAGGAAGTGGGCACCCTTCGCACCCGGAGGCCAGAAGCACTCAGCCCTGCAGCGGCCTCCGCCCCCTGTCCACCCCCTGGGGCTTGACGGACACCTGACCTGCACCTTGCCCCCACACAGACCCTCTACGACAAGACCTCCGAGGCCCTGGACCAGCTGCTCCAGACCTTCCTCATGGAAAACCCCACGGCAGATGAGCTGCACTTCCTGCTGTCGGTGAGTGGGGGAGGGGGAGGGGGCGGTGCAGGGCCCGGCACAGGCAGGTTGGAACCAGAGACCGAACCCAGGAGGATGTCCCAGAGGAGACAGGGCTGTGGGTGAGCAGGGCCTGGGCTGGGGCGGGGCGGGGCCCAAGACGGGGCGAGGTCTGGACCTGGGTCTGGCCTGCAGCACCCCTCTGCCGGCCCGACCGCAGCACCTGTTTGCCTGGCTGGCGTCGGAGAAAGCCCACGAGCGGCAGCGGGCCGTGAACAGCTGCGTGGGCCTCCTCAAATTCCTGAGCCTCAACCTCCGCCTAGACGTGAGTACCTGCTGGCGGGGGCCACACCCCACACCCCTCTGCTGTCCCAGCCAAACTGCCCCCTCCCCCCAGGGTGCCTGCCAGGGGGCTTAGGTTCGAGGCCCCCTGTGTCCCTGCTACCACACAGGGTGGGTCCCCAAGTGCCCTGCAGTGGCCAGGAGACCCCCTTTTCACATAGGAGGAAACAGGCTAGGGTGGGAGTGAAGGATCTCTCAAGTCCGTCCCCTCAGCTGGGCTCTGACCCCAGGTGTGCTGACCCTTGACCAGGAGGCTGAGCTCCTGTCAATGCACCTGAAGCCCCACCCTGTGCCTCTGTTTCTCACCCACAAAGTGGGAGGAAACGCGTCCTCCTCAGAGGGGTGCAGTGGCACTCAGACGGCGGGGGCCCTGCCCCAGACCAGCGTGGCAGTGGCTGCGTGGGAGGCCCTCCACCCACACGGCCCCCACAGCTCAGGGGACCCAGCTTCCTGTACCCTCCTCCACCCGCCCTGTCATCCCTGGGTGGGATCCACATCGGCCCTGTTCAGGGAGCGAGCTACTGCACTCCATCTATCCGCCAGAATCAGCACGGATTCCGTGGGGAGCCTCCGGGGGAGATAAGAAAATTAGTTCCTCCACCGCCGATGCCTGGCCGGCGTGCCTTCCTCAGGAAGGCAGACAGGCGACAGGCGTGGGGCGTGGTCGGGGAGCCAGGCGGCACTGCCGGCGAGCTCTCGGCACAGACTCCCCCAGCCTTCCGGGGACCGGAAGGGCCCTCGGGAGGGGTTCAACGTGGCTTCAACTCACTCAAAATCAATTTCCACAGCCCAGAAGCGGGGCCAGGGTGAGGCGTTGGCCTCGGGCGTGACATTGACGGGGGCGCCAAAACACGGTGCCGGGGAGACAGTGACGGGTTAATGTGGTGTGTTACACAATTAACTCGGCACACTGTGGCCCAGGGGCAGGCTGCCCGCCGTGGAAGGTGGCATCGTGTGAGACCCCGGTCTGGCCCCAAGGTGACGCACCTGGGGCCAGGTCATGGGAATCTCTGGTCCCCCGTGCTGGTTCTGTTTACAGCGTTGAAACTTATTTCATTGTGGGGATCTTTCCGCTCATTCTAGTTTTTCTAACTATTACACGAACATGTGATGTCTCCTGGTTTCCGAGTTTTTTGGCCACCCCTTACATGTTGCCCAAACCTGTCCCAGCCCCGCCATGCGAACGGAGGGCGTCCGCTCGGACGCTGGCCGTGCTGGGGTGAGGGTGTGGCAGGCGGGGGCTCCATGGGTGGCATCTGCCCTTAGCGGTTCTCTGGCACTCTCCCCACAGCCAAAGGAGGACTTCAAACGGGTCGGGCAGCTGGTGGCCATGCTGGGGATCCTGTGCCAGGACCCGGACAGGGCCACCCAGGGCTCCAGCGTGGAAGGGCTGGGCCAACTCTACCAGCTCCTGATGCGCCAGAGAGGTGAGCCTCTGTGGCCGGCGCAGCAGACGCACGCCCACCTAACGACAGCCCCTGCCGAGCCCACGCCAGCCCGCCCCAGCTCAGCTCCCCCCAGTCCTCCCGACCCTCCCTCTAACCTCAACCGCAGCACCGTGATGGCCTCACCCGGACCCCCAGAACCTCTCTGGGCCCCATCCCCAAATGTGGGCACAGGTCTGACCCTGATTACTGGTGACCCCACCCTCACCCCTGCCTCTCCCGACCCAGACCCAAGCCCATCTGTGTTCCACACTCACCACTGCCCAATGCCACCCCGGCCAGCGGAGGCTTCGCAGGTGGACACGCTGGTGCCGGAGCGTCCCCAGGCCAGCCTGGACGGAGCCCCGCTGTGGAGCAGCGGGGACCAGAAAGCCAAGCTCCTCGCCCCCCAGGAGGTGGCGTTCCCAAAGGACCAAATCTTCCAGCTCGGCAGCTCCCAAGTCATCAAGGTCAAAGCCCTTAGAATCGTGGGCAGGTCCGGGTGGGGGGCCGTGGCCATGCTCTGCTCCGACCCCCACCGCCGCCCCCTCTGACCGGGTTCCCGCTGCCGGTGTGGCCTGGCTGGACCCAGAGGGTCAGTGAGAATTAAAACCCAGGCCAGCACCTCGCCTTTGTCTTTGGTGGCTGACTGAGAGCTTTGGGGGGAGCCCTGGCCCCTGGCCTGGGAAAGAGGAGTTGTGGGGAGAGGGACCTGGAGGGAGGAGCTGGGCACAGACTCAGGGGCCAGCAGCCTGGGCTGGAGTCCCAGCTGCGTCTCTCACTGCTCCGACCTGGGACAAGCCCCTTCTCTCTGAGCCTCAGTCTCCCTCAGTAACACGGGCACAGTGGTGCCAGTGACGTCCCAGCCTCCGAGAACACCTGTCCCCCACTCAGCCATCATGGTCGGTGCTTCTGAGGCACCAGACGAGACCCCTCCTCTGAGTCTGACTTTTGCAGGATCGTCCTGCCCTCCCCATGTTCGCAGGGGCCTCTCTTAACCCACTGGAGGTCAAACCCTCCCCCCGTGACAGCCTGGCCTGTCTCTCCTGTCCCCCGGTCATCTGGTCTACCTCAGCCAGCTCTTCCTTGGTCAATGGCCGGGGGTGTCCAGTGGTTCCCCAGGGTCCCTTTCATCACCACAGCACACTCCCATATCTCAGCAACACTTCATATATGATATGGATTTCACTCCCCTCTGAAGAAGAGCAAGGCTGAGCCCTGGGTGGGGCTGGGTGTGGGCGTGGACAGGCTCTGTCGCGTGGGGCCTCACGGTCTGGTGAGGCAACGTCGGCCTGCCCATTCTTGGTGTTGAACCCATGGCTCATGAAGACCCTGCCCTTGGCGTGCTTGTCCACCCCTCGTTGGACCTTGCGCGCTCCCGCCGGGAAGCGGGATCTCAGACAGCCAGCACAGGGCCTAGTAGGGGAACCTGCAGTGAATAGCCGTGAAGTCGAACCAAATGATAAAGAAGTAGCCAGGGCCCGGCGGGTCCCGAATCTAGTCCTGGCTGCCTCCAGGCCCCGAGGCCCCAGAGCGGCAGTGAGCTGCCAGGGAGGCTGGTCAGGAGAGGACTAGTGTGGAGGGTCCGCAGCCCTGAGGCCAGCACAGCAACTGTCCAGCCTAGAGTGGGGACACCTGGCTTGGCTTCGGTTTACGCCCAGAAACCTGGGCAGGGGCAGAGCAGGAAGGGAGGGTCCCACCGGCCCCCAGCTCCGTGGGCACCATGGTGAAGGGACTGCAGAGCCTTCAGGCCCTCAGGAGAACTGTGTTACGAGGGGCGTAGGATCCAGGACCCGGGAAGGCCCAGCCTGCCCCACCCTGCGCTGCCCCAGAACACAGAGAGTGGGCGCTCAGCTCGGTCCCGCTCTCCCTTGGACAAGTGACGGGGCCCCGACAGGGGAGGGGTGGGGCCTGGTAACCCACCAGGGTGGTGGAGCTCAGAAGGCTTGGAGACCAGACCTGGGGTCTGAGCGAGGAGGGAGCTGGCCTCCACCCTCGGGTGGGCATCGCGTCTCCCTCTCCGGCCCCCGGGCTGTGGTTGGCTCAGAGGGATGCAGAGGCGATCAAACTGCAAAATGGGGTCCACGTATTGGGGGACCCAGAGCAGTGGGGCTCAGGAGCACACAAGCGCTCAGGGACTTGAGACGCCTGGAGCACAGGAGCAGGGGAGCAAGCAAAGTTGGGACGTGGGCGCCGGGGACAGGCGGCCCGCAGTGATGGCCGCCCCCACGCCCGCTGCTACAGGAGGTCATGAAGTGTCTCACGTTGGCGGAGCTGACCGACCTCATCTGGACCACCATCGAAGGCCTGGGCTCCACCAGCCCCTTCCGCGTGCAGGCGGCCGCCAGCATGCTGCTCGCTGTCATCCAAGAGCACGGGGCCCAGCTGGAGACCGTGAGGGGGCAGGGAACCTGTGGAGGGCCAGCCAAGATGGCGCCGGGGGCGGAGGGGTGGCCCAGCAGTCCGCACCCAAGGGCTAGGGCCTCTGGGCCAGGGCGGTGGCCCTGAGCTTGAGCGTGATCCGGGAGACACAGACCTGACCCTGACAGGTTCCCATGAATGAGGAAAAGAAAGAAGGAAGGAACAGAGGGAGGGAGGGAGGGCGGACCCAAGCAGGGGTGCGGGGCCTCCAGTGGCGTCTACAAGGTTAAGGGGCAAAGGCACATTGTTGGAGCAGTAGGACGGGACATGGGGAAGGAGGGGGCGCAGCCCAGACCCGCCAGGAGCTCTTGGTCTGGCAGAGGGGACAGACCCCAGACAGAGAAGTCCTGGACTGCACAGGAAGTGCAAAGGCAACGGAGTGTGCCCAGTAGGGTGGCGCCCCCCAGAAAGAGGGTGACCCGTGGCAGGCCCCACAGACGAGACCTCAGGTGGGTGACGTCAGATCTGAGCATGGGTGGGCGGGGGCGGCGCCCAGCAGCAGCAGGCGGAGGCCTTCCGGGCACAGGGAGCGGCTTACGCTCAAGTGGCGGGACCAGGTGAGGACAAGGCGGGTGCGTCCAACCCTCCGGATGACCGGGCAACATGCAGACGGACTCGGAAGACCGCAGACACCTTGTGGAAGGTCGTGGGACTCTCCCTCAGACAGGGACGCCCCTTCCGACCAGGTGTCTGGAGCTGTGCCGCCTCCCCCAGACTACCCTGGACAGGCCTGTGTCTCCCGGCTCAGGAGAGGGCCATGTCTGAAGGGGCTCCACGCTCCCCAGGGTGGGACCTCCCTCCCCCAGTAGGCTCAGCAGGACGGCCAACCTGACCTCCAACCTCTGACTTCTGACCTCCGCACTCAGACCGGCTCTCTCCCCGACACTCTCCCTGTCCGCACAGGTTGCCAACCTGGGCCAGGCCATCCACCTGCAGCTCGGCTCTGTCCGCGTCCCCCAAACCAAGGAAGACGTCCTGCTTGCCGTCACCCTGCTGGCCCGGAACCACACCCCCGAGCTGGTGGCTGCCTTCCTGGACTTCCCCACACCCCCGAACAGGTGCCTGGCCCCACTGCCCTCACTGCCCCCCCTGCGGCCTCCCCTCCCTGAGTCCATAAGAAGCCCCACGAACCTGCTCAAACCACTCACTCACGGCGCACCTGCTGGGGTGGGGCGGCTCTGCTAGCCTCTCATCCTATCCACATTCCGCACAGACACCCCACCCAGCTGCAGCCCCGTCCCTTGTTGGGAGAGGGCCCCCCACAATCCCCCAACCAACACCAGAGCCCACTTCCCTCTTGCTCTTCCCAGGACCCCCTTCCTGCTCCCCACTGGCCACCACAGCCCTTGGGGTGAGGCCAGCTTTCTCCCACAGCCTTCAGACCCGGCCGGGGTCCTCTTGCTCCCCAAAACCACAGCTGTGAACCCCAGGTCCTCAGTCTATGCCACTCACCACATACCACCCCCCACGCTCCTCTGTGGGGCCTGGAAGCAGTAGCTCCGGTCACTCTTCCACCAGATCTGAGGGGTGCACGGTCTTTCCCCCACCCGCCTTCCCCTCGTGGCTGGATCCCCTCCCTCCTGGAGGTCCTGTCCTCCTCCTCCCTCTGCCACCCCTCCCCCGGGGTAGAGGTGAATGCTGTGTTTCCTCTCCGAACGACGTCGTTCAGCCTTGAAACGTGCCGGCCGCGTCACTTCTAATGCTGCGGGGACTTGCACCCACTCCGTCTGCCCTCAGGGTCACCCCCTCTGCTTTCCGAATTGTTTTCCGTTTTCCCAGCATGCACGTGTCCGTTCGTTCATCTGACCCTTTCGGAATCCAGGTGTGCTAGGTGTTGTCTCTCACATACGTCCTACGCTTGGGCCTGGGTTGGTGATCCGAACTGAGACGGTTTCTCTTTTAATAGATGAGGCAATTCCAGTGCACATCACTTATTGATATGACAGATATGTTGACTCTCAACTCTGCCATAACATTTTGTAATTGTGCATTTTGTTACATTTGCCGCATTTCCTTTTCGACAAGATGTGCACTCTTTGATCTTGAGGGTGTTTTGATTCAGGAAAGGTGGTGGTTTTAGCTCCAGCTGTTACCTTTGTACTTACAAACCTATTTTAACACCCCCAGTCCCTTGTTTTATTATTTAACCTTTTAAAATCCGGTTTTTCCATTTCTCCGGATACTCTTTAGCTCCCGTATACCCCGCAACGAGAGAGCACTGTGCCTCTTCTTCCCCGCTCCCATTGCCTCCCACGTAGTTGCAAATTTATACTTTGTCAAAATCTGCCGCCTGGTCAGCACCCGCGTCCTTACGCGTGTGTCCGCGAGCCCGCCGAAGCCCTCTTTGCTGAAGTCATCTGGCGTCTCTCTGCTGGACGGTGCGTGTCCTCCCTCGTTCCTCCGGAGAGGAGGGCGTGGCTTCAGACACAAGCCCCGCCCCACCCACCCCCAGGTTCTTCACGTGGAAAGTTGCTTATGCAGACGACAGGCTACCAAATCCTCGGCTCTCGCTTTCTTTTACTGAGCGTTCTCTGAACGCTGCTCCCCGGTGGCCTCGTTTTGTCTCCGAAAAGTCCGGTAAGTGACACGATCTTTTAGCCCACAGATGAGGCCGATTTCTTGCCCTTTACCTTTGAGATTTAACGAGTGTGTTGGGCAATGTCTCCGAGCTGCTCATTAATTTTCCCAGGTCCTGGCGGGTTCCTCGAACGTGTGGATTTGTTCTGTTGTCGTTATTTCCGAGAGGTCCTCTCGGTTATAGTTTTAGAAGTTAGTTCCGTCCCGTTGTTGTCATTCATCTGAGTGCGGTGATCCAAATGCCCCCGTCTGTCACCGGCCGTCCACGTCCCCTGCTTTCTCTCTGGTCCTTGTACCTCCTTTCCTGCCCTCGCTTTTGTTCCTAGATTGTTTTTACTGCTTTTCCTCAAGGCCCCTTACGAAATTTTCATTTGAGTCTTATCTCCCCGAGGCACCTTGTGGCTGGTTTTCTTTTTTTTTTTTTTTCCTCTGAGATAATTTTGTCATTTCTTCCATCTCTTCCCTGAATTCAATCAACTCTCGTTCCTTCCCTTATTTATGTATCTTTTCATTTATAATCCGAGGCGGGCGTTCATATCTTTAAACGCTTGCTCGCGTGCATCTAACCACCTTTGGAGCATCATCTGACAGCTTTCTCGGCATCTCGGTGGTTTCCATGGAGAGAGTTCCCTCATTCGCTGCGCGCTGATTTTGCCTCCTGATTCCTTTGCAATTACTCTGTGGACCTGCTCATGTTGTTCCTGTTCATCTAAGACATGATTGGAGCTTTTTACGGGATTTCAAGTTCAATGGCACCCTCTTCTGTCAGTAGTGTAGCAGAACCCAGATGACTTGGTAGATGTTCTGGTTTGCTGGGCGATGAACGGGTCCCCTGTCCTGCGGTGTGCCGGGCCCTCTTTTCTCTTGCAGCCCCTTAAATGCCCCCCCACTTTTGCCTCTTTCCCTTTTACCACTTAACTTCCAAAAGGGGGCTTTTCTTGTTGCCCTTGCTCTCTCCCCAAGGCTGAGCATGCTGGGGACTGCCCTTCAGATTGGACGTGCATTTCAGCTCCTCTCCTACCATCCTCTGCCATCGCCTCGTGGCGGGGGGGGGGGGGGGGGGGCAGGTCACGGAGCAGGAGTGACACGCCGGGGCCGGCCAGCGTTTTCCTTTTCTGCTCGTAGCGGCGTTGGGGCTTGCTGTTCTCTGAGGTCACAGTTTTTATGGCGTCTTACTTTTCCCTTCGTCCTTCTCTGCGTTGTTTTTCAAGGAACTTTTTTTTTTTACAGAGGGGGGAAGGAAGGGAGAGAGGGAAAGAAACATTGATGCATTGCCTTCTATAAGCACCCTGACTGGGAACCGAACCCACAACCCAGGCACACGCCCTGACCGGGAATCAAACCGGCGTCCTTCCACTTTATGGGATGATGCCCAACCCCCTGAGCCACAGCAGCAGGGGCCTTTCCGGGAGAGCTGGAGGGGCGGGAACCGCGGCAGCCGCCCTGGTCTCCAGAAGTCTTAGCGTTGCTCTTTGCGTGTTACAATGTATCCCCGCCCTTCTCGGAAGCACTCTCCACAAGTCAACGTCCGGGCAGCAGGAGAGCTTGTGACGTGGGGGGTGCCTGACGCCCGGCTCTGTGTGGCTTCCCTGTCACCTGAGGGCACGACAGCCTGAGGACATTTCTAATCCAAGCTCTCTGCCGGAGGTCTCTTGGGGCCACACCGTCAGCTCGAACCAGACCCCACAGCAGGTTTTGGGACCGAGTCCTCGGGAGGGCCTGTCTCCTCGCACGCCACATGCTGGCCGAGGCACGTGGACTCCTCGCCGCGTCTCTCCGCACGGCAGGGCGTCGGGCGCTGTCACATCCACACCATGCAGACAGCCCTCGGGGCCCCGGCTGTGGTTACACTGCCATCCTGGGTAACTTTTTTTTCTTAGAAGCGCGGAAATAACACGGTGTGGCCTGAAAGTGTGAACAGAAATTGTGTAGCTCGTGCCTTCCAGCATCCCAGTAGCGTTGCGTGGGTGACTCACGCTAACGTGTGACGTGTCGTTGGAGGAAGGCCCCCCACCCCTGAGCTGCACGGCTCCCCACCGCGCCCCCCAGCAGCCTCCCCCCCCCCCCGCTTTCTGCACGTGGGGCCTCGCCCACCCTTGTCCGCTGCCCATGCCAGTCCGGGGTGGGGGGGGGGGCACTCCCACACGGTCAGGGACTTTGACTGGCCCTGCTGCCGCTGGGTCCTCTGGGACCTTGCCTGTATGGGACAGCGCTCAGCACACACTCACCGACTGAGTGACGGACGCCCACAGGGAGCAGACTAGAAACCCTGGCCCCGGGCACCCTTGGCCCTGGAGAATCATCTCACTAAGCCTCTGGAGACAGCTTTGCCCTAAAGAGGTGAAGGGACTTGCCAAGTTCACACAGCCAGCCTGCAGCAGGGAGGGCGTTGGAACCCAGGCCCTTCTGACCCCAAAGGCCCCAGGTGGGCCGCAAACACACTCAGGGGTCTCCCAGAGTCCCCTGAGCTATTACATCCACCCAGCCCAGGGTCGGTTGGGACGGGGGTGGCTTTCCCAGGGCTCCAGGGTGGCCCCTCGAGGTTCTGTCTTAAAGCTGGGCCTCGGAGCTCACCCTTCCACCCACTGTGGCCTCCCAGCCCCGCCCCTCGTTCCAGCCCCTCCAGGCCCTGCAACCCAGCACTCAGGCCTACAGACCCCCCAGCACAGGAAACAGAGCACTGGTCGCCCACCTCTTGGGAGTCCCAGGGCCGCCTGCCTCCCTGGGTCTCACCAGGCCGCACTCTAGGACCAGGCGGAAGGACCGCATGACCACGCAGGCCTGGCCTCCAGCCCCAGTTCCCCAGTTAACAAGGCAGAGCCCTGATCAGGCACAGTCCTCAGTCTCCCCACCTGAAAAATGGGCGCAGGACACTGCAGAGCTCTCTGCACATACCAGCAATAGGCCCTCACTTGACTCTGGTTGGGCGGAGGTAGGGGGCTGGACCCCAGCAAACCCGGGCCCAGGAGGAGGCAACCAGGCAGGCTTCCAGGAGGAAGAGACTGTGTGACGAGCCCTGAGGCAGAGCAGAAGTGGGCCAGGGCGAGTTGTGGGGGTGAGCAGGGGGCTCCAAAGCACAGGCCCAGAGGGCAGGAGAAGAGAGAGGACAGGCAGGGGCTGGAGGTCAGAGGGCAGGGGTCAGAGGATGACAGCCCTGAATGCCAGCTGAACTTGCCCTGCCAGTTTGGGATGGACAGAGCGGTGACAGAGTCGGTGACAGACAGAGTCAGAGTCTCTGGCTGGGCTGGGAGGGGCAGAGGGAGAGACCCTGAAAGCAGGGAGACCCAGGAATAGGGACCAGGGGCACCTTCCATGTCCCCCACCCCCCACACATCACTCCAGGCCCCGCAGGCCCCATCACTGGGGCGCCCTCTCTACCCACAGCCACACCTTCCAGCTGTGGAGGGCCCTGGGGGCCGAGCCGCCGGGGAGCCGCAGGGTGCTGGCCACGCTGCTGGCATGGCTGCAGGAGAGACCACTGCCCACCCAGACCAGCCGCAGCGGCCCCCAGCCGAGGGAGAAGACCCACCTGCGCTCGATGGCGGTGAGTCTCTGCCCCCACCCCCAGGGCTGTCACCCACTGCCATGGGGCTGAGGTGACGTCACATGGGCCTTCCACATCAGCAGGGTCTGGGTGCCCAAGGTGGGTGGGGCCCCAGGGGGGCACGCCCGGCCCTGCCCTGCCCAGCCCAGCCTGGCTGGGGAACTGCCAGGCCCCCTGATCCAGGCCCGGCTCCCACTTCCTGGCTGAGGGCCCTGGACCCCTCCACGCCCATTGCCCCTCTGTGCGGTGGGATGGGTGGTCCTGTAGGGCAGGCGCTCAGGTGTGGGGTGTGGACGCGGGACGCAGGCCTGGCTGTGCAGACGCCACGGGAGCGGAGGGGCTTGGGGGCGGCTCGGGTTCTGGGGCTGCGAATTCTGGAGGCGCCTTGGAGGTGGCCTCCCACGGCCCCCACCGCTCCATCAGAACCTGCCCTGCCCCCAGCTTTCCCCACAAGCCCAGGCCCTGCTGGCACAGCCCCGGGGCCAGGAGCTCACTTCCTAGCCCGGCCACAGGTTGGTCAGCAGGCCTGGCCCCCGGGCGCCAGGCCACTGGAGTTTCACTGTCCCCTGCCACCCTGACAGGCCATGAGCACGCTATGCAAGCTGCAGCTCACCCCAGAGTTCAAGAAGACGGTGCAGGAGGCCTACCCCCAGCTCCTCCTGGCCTTCCTCGCCCAGGTGCACTACATCTTGGAGCTGCACCTGCCCAGGGAGCCCCAGCCCAGCCAGAACGCCCAGGGGGCAGCGGTGCCCAGCCCCCAGAGGTAGGGTGCCCTCAGCACCTGGGGCTGAGCAACTGTGCGCCACCATGGGACACTCACTCTTACAGCTCCCGGGTCCGGAAGCCCAAGGTGTGCACAGGGCCGAGCGCCCTCTGAACCCTGGAGGGAGGGTCCTTCCTGCCCCTCCCCGCTCCTGGCAGGGGCACCGCCTGGCCACTGCCTAGCTCCTGGAGGCAGGTGCCCTTCTGGGTCCCCTGTGCATGTCACTCGACACTGGGTCTTGCGCTGATGTCGTGGCCGGTCCACCCCAGCCAGGGTCTGAGTGGGAGGGTTGGGGTCGGGCCCGCCCCGCTCAGCCGAGGTGCACTGGCAGCCTCGGCTCCTCTCTGTGCCACATGGCGTCTGGGGGGACCCAATCAGCAAGTCTTTAAGACCGAAGGGGCCCGGCTCTTTTCATTTGTTTGCGTTATGATGTGCTTCACGCGATTTGTCAGTCTTAACAGCTCTCCCCAAGGCACATCACGGGGAAAAAAAGCCACTTCTTCTGATATTGCTTCTGAATTGGAAAATGCATACAGTTCCTTTCTCAGTCAGATCACCTGTGCACAATGCATGAATCTTCCCTAATGAGCTGATAAGCCGTCCTCCGCCCGAAAGAGGGAGGGGCAGAAGAAAACTCTCATGCAGGCCCCTGCCCCTCAGCTTCCCCCACCCACGAGGACAGCAGCTCGGCTCCCTGCTCCCACCCGCCCCTTCCGCAGGGTGAGCTGCAGAAGTGCCTAGAACCCCCAAATCGTACCACACCATCTTTCTGGAAGCCCTGGTGTGGCCGCAGGGACAGGCAATTGTGAAACCAGAGGCTTCCCAGAGTTGTCACGGAGGGGACAAAACGCCACTCTGCCCCCAAGTCCCCTTCTCCAGACTCCGTCCCTACTCGGTGGCTGAGCCCAAGGACCTGGAAATCGCTGCTGCTCCGAGCGGCACGGCTCAGAGCAAGCGGTCCAGCCAGCTGGTGTGCGGGTTGGTGCCACCGGCGACTCGCTGGAGCGGTGCGTCACCCTTTGGCCCTTGCTCTTGCAACTGCTCATGATGTGCCTGCTTGGAGCTGAGAGCCCATTCCAGGGTTCGGCCACACACCCAGGGCGGTGCGACGGAGCCGGGGGTGGCCTGCTCAGGAACCGGCCATGCAGTGGGGCACCCTGCTTTCTGGAGGCCTATGTTCCCGGCCAGCCCCTCAGCCCCCGTGAGAGGCCTGGGACCGTGGCTGCAACATCACAGTGCAGGCTGGGAGCCGAGGGGTCTGGCTCGACTCCACTCCTGCCACCCCGGCCGGCCGGGCTGTGTGACCAGGACAGGCTTCCTCCTCTGCAGGGAGGGTGGCCACACAGGGTCTTCGGAGCCCGTGAGAGGAGGGGCCCGGAGGGAGCTCTGGTCACTGCCCAGCACGCGGGCGCGCATCTGTGGAACCGGCCCCTCTAAGAGCAGAGCAGTGTCAGGAGGTGCAGGTGGACCCTCCTCTGGGCTTCCACAAGGCCACCCAGTCCACCCTGAGTGGGAAGGGGACCCTCGCCTGAGGCCCAGCAGGGACCCCCTCAGCCTGTGACTCGGAAACCTGCCCGGCTCTGTGAACAAGGGCGGGAATGAGCTGCCGGGGCGGGGCTGGCCCTGTGACCCCGCTGTTCTCCTGCAGCATGTCCCTGGAGGCGCTGAGGAGCCTGCTGGCCACCACGGGCCACTGGAAGAGCTTTGCCCAGCTGGAGCTACAGGACGCCTGGAGCCTCTTCGCCGCTGTGGACACCTACCCAAAGGGCGTGAGCCTCCTGGCCAGGTGGGGGCGGGGCCGGGCAGGGAGGGGTGGCTGGCTGTGGTGACCCCAGGACCGACCTGGGGGAGCAGCCCCAGGGACTCATGCGTGTGCACCCAGGGCCCTCAGGCCTGGCAGATGTACGCCCCCGTGCCCAGTCCCACACACTCACAGAGAGCCTGTGGATGCAGCCATCTCACCAGGCCCCAGCCCCGGCCCCAGCCCCGGCCCAGCCCCAGGCAGTTTTGGGGACAAGGGCTGTACCTGCTCCTGTCTCCCCCACACCCGGCCCAAGCCTGGCTTGTAGCGGGTGCAGAGGGACCAGGAGCTCGCTTTCAGGGGTGGTGCCCACCCCACCTGTCTGGGTCGGCTGGTGGCAGACAGGTGGGCGCCAGGTTCTCCTGTGAGCCAGGCCCTGTCATTCCCCCGCCGGCCGGGCATACCCCCCAGGGCCATGGTACAGGGTGTCTGCGAGCAGGTCAAGGACGTAACCGGCCAGCTGCTGCACAGCCTGAGGAGCCAGGAGGAGCGGGAGAGGAAGGTGGCCATCCTCATCCTCAATGAGGCAGGTCCCAGCCTGACTCCTGCCCCCAGCTGCCACAGCGCCCCTTCAGGACCCACACGAGGACCCCACCGACAAGGGGCAGGCCCACCCAAACAGACCCCCAACACCCCTCCTTCCCCCTTAGGGGCCCCTACTTGGATCCCCCACCTCTCAGGCCCCGGAGCCCCTCCCTCCACGGCCTCAGTCCTGCAGGAAAGCCCACCTGTCCCTGCTCCTAGGACCTGGGGCCACCCCTGGGTGAGACCTGAGAGGCGGTGGTTGGAAGCAGACAGGCCGGGTGTGGCTGGCTTCACAGAGGTGAACTGGGGGCAGCACAGAGAGTGGGGGTCGCATGGCACCCCACTGACTAGTTTGGTCCCGCTCCCCACCCCACCCCGCCAGCAGGGATGTCTGGGTCACCCTCCATGGGGCCCTGTCCCCAGGGGGTGCCATGGGCCAGGCTGATGAGGGACATTGGCCGCAGCCTTGCTGTGTGGCCTCAGGCGAGGCCCTTTCCCTATCTGAGCCTTGGTTTCTCCAACAACCTGCTGAGGGCTTGAACCAGCTTGGAGGTGGGTTTCAAATACCTGCTAACCAAGATGCCCAGAGGGTGCTGGTCAGCTGCCCCCAACCCTGAAAGCCCCACCAGACCCTAGTCCTAGAGCCCCACTCCTGGACAAGGGCGCCAAGCCTGAGCTGCCTGCCCTGGGGGGCCCCCAGTTCCTCCACAGCCCTGCCCTGCTGGGGGTGCTCTCCGAGCAGGACGCCCTGACCCTACTGGCCCAGAGCCTCAGGGACCCCAGCCCCGAGGTCCGGGCGCTGAGCCTTCAAGGCCTGGGGAACATTCTCTTCCACCCCGAGAAGGTAAGGGCACAGGGCCCGTGGCTGGTGCGCACCCGCCACCCCAGAGCAACCAGGGCACAGGTCCGGTCCCAGCCCTGTCCCTCCCAGCTGTGTGGTTAGGGACACACAACTTTACCTCTCTGGGCCTCGGTTTCCTCATCTGTAGATTAGGGCCAGGGTGGCTCCACACCCCGGAGGGACACAGGGCCAGTGCAGGCATGCAGGCCAGGGTAACGGCCTGGAAAGGACGTCACTGAGGGAACCTGAGTCTCTGGGTCCATCCAGCAGGGCAGGAATTGGGGGCACAGGGCCACCGGTCCTGGCACCCTCGGCCCACAGCGCCCGCCTTGCCCACCCACCGTCCCCAGGGGAGCCTGCTCCGCAGACAGCTGCCGCATTTCCTCAACGGCTTCTTCCGGAACAGCGAGTCCGTGGTGGTGCATCTCATGGGCACAGTGTCTGAGGTGCTGCACCGCCTGGGGGCACAGGGCCCAGGGGCCCAGAGCCTCTCTGTGGCCATCAACGCCCGCTCCTTCTTCGATGACGTGAGTGCGCCCCAGCGGGGGTGCAGCACCCCCCACTCCTGGGCCTGTCCCTCAAAGGCAGGGAGAACGCTGGCTGCCCTCGGGGAGGGCAGGGGGTGGAGGCTCCGGCGCCAGTGGGCCAGGCTGGCCTCACGGCCACCAGGTGGCGCTCAGCCCTTCTCTGCGGAGGTTCAGAGTTTCAGTCTCAGGCCCCCACCAGGGGCCTCACTGCAGATGGGTCTTCATGTTTCTGAGAACTGTTTTCCCTTCACTGGGAAATAAGGGATTAAGTCCCACCCCCATAATGCACTTGTGACCCTTGGGTTGGCAGGGTGTGATTGTGTGGGGGCGGCCTGGGACACAGTCTACCAGCCCTGCCTTGGGGGGAGGCACGGCCCTGCCCCGACAGCCCCGAGCCTGGAGAAAGCGTCCTGCTGAGGAGCTGCACCCCGTCCCCACAACAGCCCAGGAGGTCCCAAGCTGGGTGGAGGTGGGGACCGGCGGGCAGGTCTGGCTGTGACTCTGCACCCCTGGCTTGCAGGAGCGGGAAGGCATCCGGGCGGCGGCCATGGCCCTGTTCGGGGACCTGGTGGCAACGATGGCAGGCAGGGAGCCCAGGAGCCTGCGCACCCAGGTCCGCCAGAGCATGGTGCCCCTGCTCCTGCACTTGAAGGACCGCTGTCCAGCCGTCGTCACGGTCAGCGCCTGCTGTGGGTCCTTTGCCTTGAAGGGGCTGGGGGGGGTGGCCCACAGGTGGGTGGGGGTGGTGAGGCTGGGGAGCTGTGGAGTGAGGGGTCACCCCTGGGCCAGCAGGTTTGGCTCCTGCGTTGGCCTCCTCTCCACACCTGGATGCGTGCATTGGCCTGCTCTCCCCGTGTGCCTGCGCGCACTCGCACACTCTTACCGGCCCTGTGTGCACACACATGCACGCACCCAGGTGTGCACATTCAGCTGTGCCTTCTGTGAGCGGCACCAGCCTGTTCTGCTCACAGCTGTGTCCCGGCCCCTGGCACCTGGCACCTGGCAGGGGCTCAGGTTGCTCGTTGAACCTGTTGAAATGTGGGTGGAGCCCTGTGTGCCAGCCTGTGCCCTGACCGAGGCCATTAAGACACAGCTCGGCCTTCCCAGGCTCCCTGGCCATCACGGAGCTGGACAATGAGCGGCCAGCTTGGAAACGAAACAGGGAGCTGCCTTAGGTGCAGCCTGGGACCCTGGGGCTGCAGCTGGGGCGGGGGGGGGGGCAGGGGGGGCTTCCCCGGAGGCAGTGAGCAGGAGCCAAGTGGGTGCAGCTGGAGGACAGCAAGGCAGAAGGGTGACTGGCAGGGAAGAAGCCCTAGAGCCCAGCCTTGCAGCCTTCCTCAGACCCCACCCTGAACCCTGGCCCCCTGTTTACCCTCCCCTGCTGTCCCTGCAGCAGGCCAAGTTCGCCTTCTACCGCTGCTCCCTGCTGCTCCGCTGGCGGCTGCCACACACCCTCTTCTGCACCCTGGCCTGGGAGAGGGGCCTCAGTGCCCGCCACTTTCTCTGGTCCCGTCTGGTGAGGGGCCTTGGGGGCGGGGCGCTGGGCTGCAGCTGGGAAGGGGAGGTGGTGTGGGGAGCTGATCCCAGGCCATGACACATGTGCTCCCCTTGGCCAGCTGATCCAGAGGCAGGAGGAGTTCAGCATCCATTTGTCACAGGCCCTCAGCTACCTGCACAGCCAGCATTACCACCTCAAGACCTGGGCAGCTCTCTTCCTAGGTGACTAGGGGTGCCCGGACTCAGGGACCCCCCATGCCTGCCCCACCTGAGTACCCTGACCTCTCCTGCCCTGCTCCTCCTGCCTGGCACTGGCCACACCTCTGCACCTGGCCCAGAAGAAAGGTTCTGGGAGGGGGGCCTTGGAAGGGCAGGGGTGGGCCTGAGCCCCCCGAAGAAAACAGGGAGCCCCGGCTTGCCCGCGAGCCCCATCTGCCGGCCAGCACACTCTCCTCTGTCTGTCTCACAGGTTACGCCACCTGCTACCACCCGCAGGCCGTGTCCCAGGTGGCAAACTCCGGGGACGTGAAGCTGCTATTCTCCAGTGAGTAGCCCCCGCCCGCCACACTGCGGGACGGGCCCACCCATGCCACCGGAAGCTATGGGTGGGCGCCCAAGTGTGAGGGGCCTGGAGTGGGTGGGGTTGGGGACAGAAGCACCCCAGGCTTAGAAGGTGGAGGAGGCGGAGCCTGGGCCCATCCCGCCCCTCTGCCCCACCTGAGGGAGCGCAGGGCCCTCTCCTCCACCCAGGCAGGGGTGGGGGTCACCTCTGACTAGTGCCTCCCTCCTGAAGCTTTCAAAGGTCTTCAAAAGGACCCGGAGCCTGGCATCCAGGAATTCGCCACCAGGCAGCTCAGCTTCCTCCCACGAGTGGCCGCCATCCAAAAGTGACCACCCTGTCAGCCTCCCCCCCCCCCCGGTGCCCACCGCTTGGCCAGCACTGCCCCTCTGCACAGAGCTTGGTTGCATAACATTTTTCCATTTGAAAGAAAGATCTAGATTCAACAAAGTGTCACACCTGTCGGCTCACTGCCCACCCTGCCTGGGGGAACCAAGGCCAGCCCGGCAGACACTGACAGGGACAGGAACAGGGACAGGCCTGGCATATGGGGCCCTGCAAATGCCAGCCACTCCGCTCACAGAGGCCCAGGGATGCACCCGACCGGAGCCCAAGCTGCAGCCTGCCAGCACCTGGGCGCTGTGGGCACCCCAAGGACAGCGGGCCCCGAGGGCACCCCTGCAGGCTTCCAACTATCTCCAGCTCAGAGCCCCACAGGCGGCCGGTGAGGAAGGGGCCCTGGGGGCCTACGCTCCCCTCCACCTTCACCGCCATCCTCCAGGCCCCACTCCAGGCTGGCAGCAGAACCAGCTGGGGCCCAAGGTCAGACCCTCCTCACGTGGCCTGGCCAGTGGATGGGTATGTGGCCTCCACTGTTCCACCTGTGAAATGGGCAGGAAGGCCTTCCGGGCCCCTGGAAGTGTCCCTGACTCCCTGGAGGCCTACCTGACCTTCAGCTGGCCCGTCCCTCACCCTCGGTTTTCCATCCTGTGAAATGGGCAGCATGCCCGTCCCTGGCCTCATCCCAGGAGGCCTCTCTCTGGACCAGACCAGCCAGCTGTCCCACCAGGAGCATCCCCCAGCCTAGCCTGCCCACCTGCCTGTCCTTTCCAGGACCCCACTGACCCCTCCCACCTTTGCTCAGGCCACCTCCCACCAGGAGCACCTCCCCACCCTCACCTGCCTTGGCACCTCTACATCCTTCGAGGACCAGGCTGCATGTCCCCTGCCCCCAGCTCCTCAAAAGCTCCTTGGTGGCTGGATGCCCCGCCCCCCGCACTAAACAAGGGGCTGGGGAGGAGGGTCCCCTGGGTTCAGCCAGTGGGTGCAGTCTGGGGGTGATGTCTCCCCCAAAAAGAGCTTCCGCAGTCTCACCCATCAGCTGCACTCTGGAGCCTTCTGGGCGGGCAGGCCTCCTCCACTGTGGAGATGGGGCAAGCCCCTGGGGGAAGCCGAGACTCCGAGAGGCTGAGTCCGGCAGCGGGGAGGGCCACATCCTCTGAGCAGGCGGCCGTGCCCTGCGCAGCCAGGCGCCTGGGACCTGGCCCAGCGCTGGCACTTCCCACCCCAGGCCTGCACGGAGGGGCCAGGCCTATGTCCCTGCTGACCACCCACCCAGGGGCCCCAGCAAGGTGCAGCCCCAGGCCTACCTTTCAAGCACAGAATGGGCCCAGGTAGGGGACACCTGCCTCGCCAGGGCCTGAGTCTCTGCCAAGGACCCACCTGGGGCTCCCATTCCTGGGCCCGCCTCTTCCCCAGGGAAAAGGAGCAGGGGAGGCGTGGGGCGCTGGGCAAGCCCCGATCCCAGGATGGGTGCAGGGTGTAGGGGGAGATGAGGGAGGGCCAGGCCAGGCAGGTAGATACAGGTGGGCGCAGCCTGGCAACAGGGAGCCAAGTCGGCCACCGTACCCCCCTCCCTCTGGTCCTCGAAGTCTGAGATGAGGCACCTGCTGGGGGCAGCACAGGGCGGCCACTCACTGGCCACTAGGCCCCAGCCTCCAAACATCAATAGGGCAGCCAGGCAGCCCTGCCTGCTCTGCTGTGTCAGGGAGGTCCCCGGTCCCTAAGCTGGAGAGCGCAGGGACCCAGCATGGCCACCAGGGGGAGGCCCAGAGCTGCCTGGGCAGCCGCCTCCCCAGGCCACCCGACCACCCGGCCAGCCCTGCACTCCACTCTCCACGCACACACAGCCACAGGGTCCTGGTTTATTGCCTTCGAGTGTCCAGAATAACTGGCCGCCCTCAGACCCAATAATTTAAGGGACTGAGAGCAGGTGAGGGCGAGGGGCTGCGGAGGAGGGGCTGGGCCCAGTGGTTAAAAAGTACGCCCGCCCCCAGCCAAAGGCCAGAGAGGAGAGCGGGGCAGGGAGGGTGAGGGCAGAACGGCCAGGGCCAGGGCCCGGGCCCCAGACAACGCCTCAGAGAGACAGACACACAGGGCACAGAGACAGACACAGGGACAGACAGGCGGACAGAGAGAGGGTGCCTGGGCGGAGCGGGGCGGGAGGCAGGGGCGCCAGGGCGCTGCTGGGGGAAGCCGGCGCCCGAGCTACATGACACAGCATCTGGCCTTGTGCGTGTGTGAGTCTTTGAACCGCAGTCTCTGTTTGGGCCGGTACTTTTCCAAGTAGGTGAGCTGTTTGCTGTTGATGGCTCCGCGCCGCCTCCTGGGGAGACAGGCCAGGGGTGGGGATCAGGCGGGACCTGGCTGGGCCACCTGCCCTGCCCCGCGGAGCTGGAGGCCCGAGGGGCCAGGGGGCTGGAGCAGAGCCCGTCCTACCGTCGGGCCTTGGCCTGAGCTGTTTCCACCGCCAGGCCCACCCTCCCCAGCCACCTGCCGTCACCCCTGCAGGGCTTCGACTCACCTGGCTGTCCCTTCCTGCAGGCTGACCCCCTGAGCTCCCTACCTCTGTGGTCCCCACCTCAGTGGACAAGGCCCCCACGTTTACCCAGGTGCCTGCGCTCCCCCAGCCATGGGCCGCTGGAGGACCAGCAGGTGAAGCCTGAACAAACCTGCTGTCTGGGAGGGAGGGGGGACCTCAAGGGACAGGGTGTGGCAGGTGCCTAGGGCTGCGCACCGAGCTCCTTGCAGGTCAGCCGTCCCCACTGCCCAGGACCTCAATCAAGTGTGACATGGACTTGCTCTGACCAATGAAATGTGAGTGGAAGACACATGTGTGTGCTAGGCAGAGCTACATGAGCCATCACGTGGTCCACTGTGGCTGTCCCTGCGATCTGGTGACGCCACGGGAGATGGGGGGCCCCCACCGATGGTGTCAGACGGGTCCCAAGAGCAGGGACACCCTCTGTGGCTCTCAGTGGCTGGAGTCAGGCCAGCCCACTCCTGCAGCAGCATGGCCCAGTCTGTCCTGACTCTCAGGGCCTCAGGCTGAGGGACCACAGCCCAGCCCTCCCTTCCCCCTCCCCTCCCCCTCCCCCTCCCTTCAGCACAGCCCCGCCCCAGTCCGGGAGGCAGACTGCACTCAGAGGCTGTCCTCCGGGCGGGCGGCCCAGCCCTGGGCCCTCGGGGCCAAGACGATGCACGAGGCTGGAGGCATCTCAGGGGCTACCCTGGCCCCGGGGTCAGGGGTGTCGCTGGCAGGACTCTGGGCCGCGCAGGGTGGGGAGCCCCCTCAAGCCTGGACCCCCAAATGTGCACCAACCAGCCTCATCCGGCCACTCACTGTCGAATGAACTGGATGGCGTCTTCGTACTTCATCCCGCTCTCGATGAGGGCCAGAGCCACGAGGACAGGAGCCCTGGGGACAGACAGCAGGGCCGGTGATCCAGGCCTGTCCGCACCTCCCTCCCAACAGGCTACCCGCTGGAAACACGGGGCCCAAAGCCTTCACCCTCCTGTACCCAGCTGCCCAGTGCCCCTCCCTCCCCGGTGAAGGGCGCAGGCTCAAAGCTCAGCTCCACCAACTAACTGGTCCAAATCCCACTCCCTCCTAGCCCTGCTGTGTGACCTCGAGTAGGCCAGGCAACCTCTCTGTGCTGGGCTCAGGATAAGAGCTTGATACTCAGCTATCAGCCCTGCTCGGCCAATCCTCCCTCAGCCAATTGCTTTCGTCAAACCCAGGCTGTGTGATGGGATTGGGGTCTTTGTGCCTGGGGAGGGGCGGGGCTGGCAGCTCCTTCCTGCTCAAGGGCAGGGACAAAGTTGCAACCACAGCAGGAGGGACTGGAGTCAGGCTTCAGGAAGGACTTCCTCCCTATGAGGCTGCAGGAGGCCCGTGTCTGGGAACCCTCTGGAAAGTGGTCCTGTGTGATGTGGGCTCAGCACCCACAGCTGGGAGCGGGTCGGGCCACAAGATCCCCACAGTCAAGCAGGCCCGCCCTGCCCTGCCGGCTCACCGTCCCAGGCCAGCCACGCAGTGCACGGCCACGCAGCTGCCGGGGTCATCGCAGAACTTGGCCTTCAGCAGGCTCAGCCAGTCCTCCACCACCTTGCCGGGCGGCGGTGCCCCGTCGTCGAACGGCCAGTCCTGCCGAGGGGAGCAGCCCGTGAGGACCCCGCCCCGGAGGTGGGTGGGCCGGCGGGGCCCAGGCCAGCCTCTCCCCAGCCTCCAGAGACGGCAACACCAGGCTGAAAGCAGCCTGCCTCACAGCCTCGCATCTGAGCAAACCCTTCCCGCTGCGGTGGGGCGGCGCTTTGCTCCCAGCCCTTCCCAGCACCAACGGGTGGGCAAGCAGCTGGGATCACAGGACTGGGAGGGGGCAGAGGCGGGGCTCAGGTCAAGCCTATGTGACCCCGAAGCTCCAGTTCCTTCTGCTGTTCCAAACAGCTGAGTGGAGGTTACAAAGTGACAACTGCCAAAGATGGTCCCTGAAGGGACAGGGTCCTATGGTGCCCAGGTGGCTGAGGCCCGAGCAGAGCTGGGCAGTGTCTGCTGGACACCCTTCGTGCCTCGAGCCGCAGTCGGGGCAGCTCTGTGCCAGGGAGGTGCCGTGAGACCCGCCCACGGGGACGTGGCAGCACAGCCACCCACCCTCTGCATGGACTCGGGTCCCCAGGGCCAGGGACCAAGGGAACAGCCCAAGCGTCCCTCCCACGGCCTCCACAGACAGCCGCCCCAGGGGCCCGCCAGGTGTGCCTGCCCCTCCCTCCCCCAGCACCTGCTGCCCAGCGACAGGGCCCCAGGCACAGGCAGCCAGCCACTGAGAGGCGGCCTCGTAGCCAGGCCCAGGGCTGCTGACTCCTGGCTTGGCCCACACTCGCTGAGTCTCGGGCATCTGCATGGTGGGGCCATGTCCCCACCAGGCCTGGCTGTGGGGGTCCCAGCCCCAGGCCCCGACGGAGAAGCGGCCCTGGAGGGGGTGTCATTGCCACAGTGCCACTCCCTGGGTGGTCCCAGTTCTGCCACAGTCTGTGGCCTCAGCCACTGACCCCAGCCTTAGGTTCCCCACAACCGAGCCACTCGGGGCCTGCCCGCCCTGGCACCCGGGGGCGGCCTGTGGCAGGGCGCTCCGCCTCCCGGGCCAGGCCGGCTGGGGACGAGCACACTGGAGGTGGGAACCGGCTGCACAGGGAGGAGGTGACTCACTCGAGGTCACACAGCCCGATGCCTGGGCCTCCCCGAGACGTGTCCAAACAACACACGGCCCAGGCACAAACCTGCCGGGCGGCAGGTGGCAGGCGGGAGGGCCGAGGGCGCCTGCCTCACAGCGCCGTCCAGGCGAAGAGGGGCCCCCTCCCCACACAGAGCCCCCCGCACCAGGCGCCCCTCACCACGACGGTGATGCCGTCCTTCTCCAGCAGGGCCTTGTCGTAGGTCACCTCGCACACCCGCACCACGGTCGTGGCCCCGTACTTCTTCAGGTCCTGGTGGGGACAGGGAGGAGGCTGGGCTGGGCTGCAAGGCTCAGGGCACGACCCCCTGACTCGGGCCCAGGCTGGCTCACCTGGGCGGAAAGCCTGGGGCACAGGAGCCACAGGGGGCGGGGGCGGCCTTTGGGGCTCCCAGATTTGCTGGGGGCAAGCACCTTTCCTGATGCTTCCGAGGCCGCTGCGCCCTGGCCCACTAGGCAGAGAGGAGGTGTCCCCACCCCACCCAGGTTCCTGATGACCGCAGCCTCGAGCACACTGCCCCCTCCTCTTAGAGCTCAGGACCCAGCAGGACCCCATTTTCCACACAAACCTCCCAGGGACAGGACACCACCAGCCAGCCCCTGGACCCCAGCACAGTCCCCACTCTGAGCAGCCCTCCCAGCCGGGGGCATAAATGGTCCAGCCAAGGGCTCCTCCAGACCCCACACTGAGGCTGTCAGTCTGGGAGGGGCAGGCCCCCGGGGGGGGGGGGGCAGGGGACGGGGTGAGGGCGGGGCATGGGGAGAGCCGGCAAGTGCTGAGCTGGTGGTGGCAGGGAGGCGGGCCCTGCACAGCAGCAGGGAAGCCCCAGGGAAAAGGTCGAGGCCGTTCACAGCCAGACCCAGGATATTTATACCCGGGGGGCAGGGGAGGGCAGGTGTCCCCCCACCGGCCATGTGCAGCTATTTCAGGGGTGGTGAGGAGTCAGCTGCTGGGCCTCCCGTCATGGCATAGGGACACAGGACATGGTGAGGTCAGGACGGAGCACCTCCAAGAATTCAGGGGCAGGAATGCAGGGCTCGAGGTTCTGGGGCACCCTAGATCCCTCTGTGACCCCTGGGGTTGAAGCCCTGACCCCAGTCACATGCTCACCCTTGACCCTGGCCTCACAGAGAGTCCAGAGCCTGACCATAGGCTGTGCGCTGCGCTCAGTCCCCTCCCAGGTCCTGCCATGGCCTCACAGGTCCCAGCTGTGAGAGCACGGCCCTGAAAAGGGCCCCTGGCTCACATCCGGGGTCCAAGACCCCTGCTGGCAAGGTGCCCACCACCTGCCCTGTAAGAGTCTTCGGGGCCCCTCCAGTGCGGGGCTCTGTGCAATGGCGGCACGCACTCACACCGCAGAGGGAAGAGGCCATGACCTCCAGCGGCTCCACACACAGCGCGGTACCCTGCCCGCACCCCCAGGCTTCCGCCCGAGGCTGTGTGAAGGGACGCAGGCTCTGCAGACATGCCTGGTCCCATCCTCTGGGGCTGCGAGCAACGCCCTCCGGCCCTCGGACACCCCAGCTCGGACCCTTGCCCAGCCCCTCCCCACACAGACAACCGCGGCCTGACACCTGCCCCGCCTGCGCTGACCCAAGGCCTCCGCCAGAGCCTGCGTGGGCTTCCTGTGGCCCAGGCGGGCGTGGCGCTGGCCGTGGTGCTGGCCTCCACGCCGGCGCCCCACCTGCCTGTCCCCAGGCCGCCCAGCAACGGCTCCTCACCTGGGCCCCACCTCCCTCCCACTCAGCCTCTGCAGGAGCAAAGGGCATGGGCTGCCCTTCCCACCTCCGAACCGGCCTCTGTCCACGCAGCCTGCAGCCGCACACCAGCCCCCAAGGAGCCAACTGACCCCTCAGCAGCCCTCCCCCCAAGCTCTTGGGGATGGTCTCATGTCCCCCCTCCGGGATCCTGACAGCTACAAATCTCTCTCGGGAGGCTGAGGGCAGCGCGGCCGGGTCTGCAGGACACCTGATCCGGCCCACTCACCTCGACGAAGCTGCTGAGGGTGGCGTTGGTGGGGTTGTGCGTGATGAGGAACCTCATGTTCTTGTAGCTGACCTCCACGGGGGCCGGCCGGTTCATGCGGGCCATGGCTGCTCCCCGCGGCGAGCCGCGGACACGGGTGGGAAGAGTCCCCAGCCCCCCAAAGCCCAAGAACGGGGTCCCTGTGCTTATCCAAGAAAGAAAAATGCTTTTTAAAAACTCCACCCCCACACCCGGCACAAATATTGTGCAAATACTTGGGAGGGGGTAGGGTGGTTAAAAAAGAAAACCCAAGTCCTTAAAAAAGAAAAAGAAGAAAAAGCCCCCGGAAGTCTAACGGACCCGTCCGAGTCCCTGCCTCTCAGCGACGAGCAATCAATTACAAACAGTTAATTACAAAAGAGGGAAAGTGAAGATAACGATCGAGAAACTCCGCAGAGAAAACTTGTAGATGCCCCAAGTCCGTCTGGCCGCTGCAGCCGCGTCCCACGCTGCGCCGGTTGCTGGGGACGTCCTCTCCGCATTGGGCGACCCCTCCCTCAGGCCGGCCCCGAGCCTTGGAGGACCGAAGGGAAAACACGCTGCAACCAAGCCCGCAGGGCCCCCCTGGGGCGGAGGTCACGGGCGCGGACGGGCAGCTCCAACGCGTGGGCCTGTGTCACGTCACCCCATCGGGGCACGGCGAGTCCTGGCAGGGCGCGGGGGGCTCAGGTGGCCCTGGGGGCTCAGGTGGCCCTGGGCCGGGCGGAGGCCATCGGCGGGCGAGGGCGACGGTGCGGGCCAGAGGCACGGGGGCGCCCTCAGCGGCAGGCGCGGCGACGCTGGGCGCGGCGGCGCTCAGGGCTGCCGCCGGAGGCCCTCTCCATGAATCCCCAGCCGGTCAGTAGCGGGCAGCGTCTGGGGATGTGGGGGAGAAGGAAGTGAAAAGATCAAGGGTCACTGGAGCCCCTGCCTGACCCCCACCATCACCTCGATGCTGCTTCTCCCTGGGACCTGCCGGGGGAGCTTGCAGAGGGGGGACCCTCCTAGGGCCTCGGTTTCCCGGGTGAGAGCCCAAGGAAGGGCAGCTCCTGCTGGGCTGGCCCAGGGCCCTGAGGCGACAGGACAGCCACCAGGATGGAGTGGAGAGGGGCAGAGTGAGGAAAGGGTTTCAGGGTCATACACATGCCCTCAGGGAGTCCTGAACCCCAACACACAGACGCCAGGCAGTCTGCAGTGACAGAGGCCTAGCACCCTGAGCCCGGCCCCCCCACCCTGTGATCAGCAGACACCCCACCCACACCCCAGACCGTCCGCCTGTCCACTGTGGAATTTCTGAGCTGGGTGACGCTGGGGCAGCCAGTCCTCAGACACAGGGGCTCAGGCACGGAGGCCGAGGGGCTGGGACCCGTGAGTGAGCGGAGGAGGTTCCGCTCACAGCTGAGATCCACCTTCAATGTCCCTCTGCCCCGGCCGCCATCCCCACCATTCACCCACAGGGCTGGCCGGGCACAGGGGTCAACAAGCCGGGCTCTGTCTTCTGGGAGCTCCGAGAGCCAGGAGAGACCACAGCAGCCAAGGGCCAGCCACCGGGCACATGCCGAGGAGGTGACAGGGCGTCAGGGAGGGACACTACCAGGCCACAGAGACGGCCGTCAAGCACACCCACACCTGCTGCTCCCTCCTGGGCTCCGGCAGTGGCACCAGCCCCGAGGTCACAGCCCCACGGGTGGGCTGTGGTCCTTGGGCTCATCACTGGCCTCGGTTTCCCTATCTGCACAACGAGAGGCCAAACAAGATGCCCCCGAGGTGCCTCCAGCTGTGACCCAGTGGCCCCTGGGACCTCAGCCTGGGTGCAGGAGGGGCCCAAGGCCTCAGACCCCAGATGCCACGGCCACTCCCAGGCTCAGGGCAGCCAACACGTCTGACCTGGACCCTGCTCCTTGCAGTGGTCCCTGGAGGGGAGGGCTCAACAGGGGTGTGGTGCCCCCAGGGCAGGGGAGAGAGGTGGAGAGAAGGGTCCCGCCCTCGCTCAGCCCCAGCCGGAGCCGCCCTGCAGCCAGAAGACCACTGCGCACGCTCTGGACAGCCAGCAAGCGAACCCCTAAGCCTCCCGGGGCAGCAGCATGGCCCCACATGCACGTGTGTGCATGCATGTGCATGTGTGTGTATGTTTGCCAGAATGAAGGGGGAAAGGCCCAAGGAAGCCGCAGGGCTCTGCCTCCCTGCCTGGGGACACCTGTGGGCAACAGCGGGTGGCCTGGCTCTGCCACCAGTGTCCCTGGGTGGGTCCTGAGGGCTGAGGGCCACTGGGCAGAGAGGGGCCTGGAGCCCCTCTGTACTACGACCCACTGGAGCCTGGAGTTGTCAGGTGTTGGTGGGGTTGGGGGTCAGCCTGGCTAGGGTCAGAGGTCTGGGCAGAGGTGGGACCAAGGCTGCCACACCCACTGGTCCCCGGCAGGGTCTGGGACTCCCAGCGGCAAGTGGGAGCACACAGGATGCCCACTGTCCTGTCCCAGGTGCCCCGCATGGCTCAACCAGGCCTTGGGGCCACCCCCCAGGGAAAGGCTGTCCCTCCTACCCACACCTACTTCGTGAGGTCACTCAGCAAGCTTCCCAGGCAGCAGGACCCAAGGCCACCAGGTCCGCCCCCTTGCCCACCCCCCACGCCACTGGAGTCCCGAGCCCCTCCCTCTGGCCTTCCGGCCACAGCCCATACCCCCTCCCGGGACCCCAGCCTGCCTCCTTCCGCCCTCACCCTGCCCAGAACAACTGTCCTTTGGGAACCTGTTGGGGGAGGCCCCTCACGGCCTGTCTGCAGAGAAGGGGACAGCCCTGGGAGAGACAGAGGCCCTCCCGAGCCCTGACCAGGCCAGCGAAGTGCTCCCCGGGTTTCCGCAAGCTCAAGTCTAGGAGTCCAGAGTGAGGCTCGGGCCAGCTCATGGGGTGGAAGCCGCCCTCACCCCTGGGCACAGCTGGCTGAGGAGCCAGCAGGAATCGGAATCCACAGGGTTTCAGGGAGGGCGGCCCGTCTGGACCCAGAACCAGGACTGAAAGCCGAGAGGCTGGAGGGCCAGGGCTCAGGGGGGCCCAGAAGGGGCGAGGCCAGAACACGGGAGTGGGAGCCAAGCCGTGAGCGGGCTGGACACCTGGACCGGGGCTGGCTCGCGTGACGGCCTCCCTGTCCCGCGGCGCGTTAGCCCCCGGCGTGCATGGAGGCTGGTTCCGAGGGCTGCGGCCACCTCCCCGGGGCGGGGCTGGGGTCCTCCCCGGCACGCCCCCCGCCCGCGCCCTGCGCGCCCTGCTCACCGGAGAATGCGGGCGTCCTGCCGCTGCCTCCATCCGCACGGGGCCAAACCGGGCCGTGGCCAGGAGACCCACAGTGCGGGGCGCTGGCTCCCCGCGGAGGCTCCCCGGGCGGGTGGCCGGGGGCTATTTATAGCGCCCGGGCATCACGTGGGGCGGGGTGGCCGGTGACCGGCTGGCGACCTGGCTTGTTGTGGCTCCCACACCTGCCGCCTAAATATAACTGTCGGTTCGCCGCGCCCGGCAAACAAAGGGGCGGCGGAGGGCCCAGCGCAGAGGAAGCGGCGCGGAGGAAGGGGAAATGCAAGGGCAGAGGGGAGGGCCGCTGGCCGCCGCGGGGCGGGGCCCCTGCCGCCGGGCGCACGGCCTTCCTCCTCCCCCAGCGAGCGTGCGCCGCCCTGGAACCTCCGGGGCTCCCCGCGGCCCCATCGGAGGGGGGCTGCGGTGGAGCCACGCGGCGCAGAGGGTGCTCCTGATGAGCACCTCGGCCCAGGCCAAGGCTTGGACCCAGAACTTTCAAAATGTAAAGCAGGGTAGCGGTGGCCCAGGTGGGTAAACGAGGCTGACACCCCCAGAGTCACTGCCACCCACCTCGCCTGGCCCCAGCCCCTACTCAGACTCCTGCGGGGACCCTGGTCTCACACTGAGGACCTCTCCACTTGCTGAGCACCTACAGCGTCCCTCACATCCTAGCTGCCTGGAGGGGCAGCAGCTGCCATTCCCCACCCCGCCCCTAGTGTGCAGGTGAGGAATGGACGCCGTGGAACTCGGAGCCTGCCCAGGGGACAACGAGAAGGCAGGGTCCACACGGTGCTGTCTCCCCAGCACCTCACCCTCCAAGGCTCAGAAAAGCCACCCCCGGCCCAGGAGGTTCTGTGACATTCCCAGGCCAGACCCTCCCCAGGGCCCTGGCATGCTTCCAGGGAGCGCCAGCCCAGACGCACATGGTCCCCAGACTCAGCACGGGGTGGCCAAGGCGGCCCTTTCACCCCAGCATCTCCCTGGACAGCGGCTCTGGACACTCAGTGTCCCACCAGTCTCCCACAGTGACAGCTCACCGAGGATCTGTCCCCCGGACACTGCCAGACTCTCCACACCGTGAACGAGGCTGTCAGCCACTCCGTGTGGGTGACACACAGCAGCCTGGACAGCTCGAGTGACCCCCTCCAGCCACACAGCCTGGAAGTGGGGCCACAGTGGGGCTGGGTTCTGCCCCACTGGCCGTGGCCCTCTGGAGGCAGGGCCTCTGGGGTCAGTGGCTTCCCCCCCCCCCAGCCTGTCCCCCATCAGTCCAGGTGACAGTTCCCCTCAAGCCCAGAGATCCGCACCCAGGACACAGAGCCCACCCAGCTGCTCGGGCTGCAAACCTGGGCCCCAGCATCAATATCCCCCTCGCCTGGGGCGCCCACCCGGGCCAGGCCTGGGGGGCACCTGCTGCCCCTGGCACAGCCCCAAGCCCTTCAGCGAAGTCTATTTTTATCGGGCAGGAGCCATTCCTGGAAGCCTCCCAGAACAAGCTCGAGTCCACACACTGCTTGGGGGGCCGCGGTCTGGAAGGGAGACCTGCCAGGACAAGCCCTCACCACCCCCCCAGAAAGCCTCCCAGAGTCCTCCCACCCTCGCACGCAGCACCCCCCGGGTCCAGCCCTCACTGACAACCAACGCCGCCTCCCTCCCAGCGCTCCTGCCCTATCCCCCTCCCTTCAGCACGTGCCCTTCAGGGCAGAGAGCAGTCCACCCCAGAATAGGCGGGTCCCAGAGGCAGACACGGAGGTCGTCCATTCCGCCCAGCCTCCTGCACTTGGGGCTGGCACCAGGAGCGCCCCCCCCCCCCCCGCCGACTTGTTTGTGGACAAATGACCCAACGTTCTGGGCAGAGGCCCAGATCTGGGAAAGGTCCAGAATGCATCACGGGGTCTCAGCCCCTGAGGTCCAGAAGAGCCTCAAAGGTCACATACGCCGTCTAATCCCTGGCTCGCGTACCCCGGCTTGCTCACTACTCTTTGGCATTGCCTCCTGCCTTCGGGCAGCTCCCCAACTTACCAGTCCCTCCTCCTAGTGCCTGCTGAGTGCCCACTGCTCGGGCGTGACCAGCAGGAGGGAAACCTCCCAGTGGGATCAGCCCGCACGCAGGCAGGCAGGCGCTGCAGAGGCAGAGGTGGAGCATCAGGTGATCAGGGAGGGCTTCCTGGAGGAGTGGGCCCGGAACAGCATCGTCAGGGCTTGGCCAACTGCTCTGACTCCCTGTGTGGCCCGGGACCAGCATTTGCCCTCCCTGGGTCCTGTGGCCTCCTCTACAAGAGGGGACACTGCCAGAGAGGGAAACCACTTTGTGGGGTGGGGGCATCTCCCAGCCGGTCCCAGGGCACCCCGCTGGGAGCTGGCTGCCGGGCTGTATGAAACAGGCTTCAGCTTCCACGGGGCCAGGCCCCTCTCCTACCCACTGGATCTCGAGGCGGCGAAGACAGTTCCCGGAGCTCAGCGTCCGACCCACGGGCCTGCGAGGGTCAGCCTCGCCACACACGTGGTTTCTGGTGCCCACCGGACGTGGCACTGACTTGCCTGCCCACGTGGCCTGCCCGCCAAGGCCACCCTCCCGTGCTGTCAGCCGTGGCACCGCCTGGACAGGCCGCAGCTCCACCACGGACCGGAAAGCTGTCATTGCCACCCTCACGGGCAGCCGGGTGGGCGGGCAGGCGGGCGCAGGGTGGCGCGACTCCTGCTTTGATGCTCAAACCCAGCCCGGGGTGACGTTAAACCGGGATCCGGGCTGCCGGAGTTCACAGGAACTGGGAGTGGCCGGTACCTGCTTTTCCGCAGAGCCTAAAGCCAGTCAGGGTCGAACAGGTCAGAAGCACCCCCTGTATTGGGGGGTCTGTGTTCCTGGTGCTCCACTGATTCACTTTGTACAAGGGGGTAAACTTGCCCCACAGGCCACTGTGAGCACCCCGTTTCCGAGGGAGCAGGAGAGGGTGTGGTCAAACCAGCACCCAGCGGCCATGCGGCTGCGGGTCCCATGTGGCAGCCGTTCTGCCCCCAGCACCTCCAGGGGACGTGATGACAGGGGAGCTGAGCCCGCCTGGCGCACACCGGCTGTCCTGGGTGATTTTTCACAAGCCCTCCTTTCACCCCCCTGAACCCGACAATAAATGGCCAGCCGCGCCATCGCTGCTGCGCTCTGCCCACATTTAACAGAGAGGACACGGGCACAGGGGCGTTCCGGAGCTGCCGAGGGGCAGGAGAACCGAGCGGGCCCCATGCAGGGGGACCTGGTCCCCTCCTCCTGTCCACGGGGGCCGGTGCCACAGCTGGGAGGCTGGGACACGTGACAGTACCAGAGAGCTTGGGACCAGAGGGTGCGCCTCCACGTGACCCAGTCAGAGCTCCGCGAGGACGAGGCTCCCTCGCCAGGGTGATCCCTCACCCCATCTGACGGAGGACTCCTGGCCTCGCACTCTCCTGAGGTCTGCCCCAGGGCGGCCACAGGCAGGCCTCCTGCCACCCCACCTCCCACACCCACCCACCCACCCCAGGGGCACCGAGGCGGCCAGGAGCCCTCAGACACTCACCCGAGTCCCAAGTCCTAGAGTCCCTTGTGGCTGCGCCCCCAGCCTGGCTTTATCCCTGTCCGCTTGCCCGCCCTCCCGCGTCAAAGGCCCCAGACCCCCGCCCACCCGGAATCGGCACGGAGACGGGGCACTGGCAGGGGCGGCCCGGGGAGGTTCCTGCTGCCCAGCCTTTGGCTCCCGCCTCTGAGGGACGACAACAGCTGGACAGGGGGGCTGGGACTTGGGTCTGAGGTCGCAGGGGCACCCTGGTCCCAGGAGGAAGAAAGGAGAGCCCCTCCCCCACCGGGCCAGGCTCTGGGGCCAGAGTGGGTAGGACAGTCCCCAGGGCCCTGTAACTATAGGCAGCCAGAGCTGGAGGGGGCAGGAGGGGGCAAGAGTTGCGGGCACCCAGCCAGAGGGGAGGGGAGTCCAGTCCCCAAGGCCCAGACCTTGCAGCTGGCAGGGGGATGGGGTTGGCAGGGGGCAGGAGGGGGAGGGGGAGGGGGAGAGGGAGACAGGCGAGGGGCTTCTCAGGTCTCTGCCTGCTCCATGTGAGCTGGGAAGAGAGTCCAAGGGCCCTTTCCTTCCCGGGTGGGCTCACTGCGCTCCCACCCGCCACCTGCCCACACAGAGATAGCGCAGCCTCAACCTGAGCGCCCCTCCCCCGCCCACCCCCACCCCCACCCCCACCTGCTCAGGGGGTCCGCAGGGTCTCGCCCATCAGCCCAGCTCTTCCCAAGCGCCCCTGAGCTCCAAGGCATTCAGTTCACCCCATTTCGGCCCTTTCCTCCTGAGAAAGGCGGGGAGCTGGCCAGCCAACGGGCGGGTTATCCTGCCCTGCCCCACAGGCCCTCCTCCAGCTGAGGAAGTGGGAACCCCCACCAGCGGGGGAGGGGCTGTTCCTGCCTCCCAGGGCCAAGGTCCGCTGCCCTCCCCCACCAGGATGCTGCCCCAGGATGGTGACATCAGGAAGGGTAGGGCCTTCTCACCCCACCCTGGATGAGGGTTGAGGGGTCTCAGGCCAGTCCAGTCTCCTGGAGGGTAATTCCTGGGGGCCAAGGTGGCCCCCAGAAGCCCACACTGATGCCCGCCCCCCAGGGGAGCAATGGGGAGTAATAGCCATAGGAGGGGCCTACCCCCCCCACCACCCAGACCTCCCGCCCCCTCTGCACATCCCCCAGGTGGGGACAGCCCAGGGGACCATCCTGTACAGTGGAAGGAGCAACTCCACAGCAGACACCAGGTCCGGCTCCCACGTGACTCCCAGTGGTCCCCGCACTGCCCAGTGAGACCAGGAGCCCTGTGGGGACACTCACTGGTCGTGCCGCAGGTGGGGACGTCGGGACCAGACGGCTCAGCCAGGAGGGATGGGCACCCTCCCCCACCACAGCCCAGCACCAGCAGCCCCGCACCCCTCTGTGCCCCCAGACCACGCCCGTCTTTCCTGCTCGAAGTGGCAGAGCCAGGGGCCGCCCCACAGCCTTTGGCATTTGCCTCTGAGGTGGGCTGCCCCCCTTTCGGAGGCCGGGGGCCCTGCCTCGGTGCCCAGAAGGACAGAGCCTCGCACAGTGGAGCACCGCCCCCCCACCCCGGCCCCAGCCAGCGGTCTCATCTTGGAGTGGGTGAGACTGGACTCTTCCAAGGGCCCAGACCCTCACCCCGAGACAGGCAGGGCCCTCGGCCGCCGGCACTGCGTGGGCCCCTGGCTGGGCAGGCCGGGGCTTTCTGGAGCAGTGCGTGGTAGGCCCTGTGGCACTCCCTCCCCGCGTGCAGAGCCCACGGTCCCGGGGGCCCGGCTCTCTCAGAGGCTGGAGGCAGCTCCCACCCCGGAGCCTGCTCGTCTAGATCGCCCAAGGCCAAGGTCTCTGGGATGCCAGACACAGGCCACTGAGCTTCGAAAGCCAGCCCTGGCCTCGGCGTTAGACCTGTGGCCTCCATCGCCGGCACTTTCCTCCTGGGCCTGGATGGCTGGCACCGGCTCCTGGCACCAGGCCCCACGCCTCTGAGGCCCCTGCAGGCTGTGCCCAGAGCGGGCGTGGAGTGCCGGCAGGACACGGAGTTTCAAGACCCGCTTGGAGCTAATGGCCCCCAGCTTGGCCCTGCCAAGAGCAAGGAGGCCTGGCCCAGGGCGCTCAGGGCCTCCCGAGCAGCACACTCAGGACCCTCAGCAGACAAAGAAACCCCGGACCACAAGCCAGGCTCCGGGCCAGGCCGCAGAGAACCAGCACGATTCTCTATGAGGCTGCTGTGACCCTCACAGAGGGTCCAACGATCCCTCTCGCTGGCCGGAGGAGGCTGCCCACCAAGTTCTCACCCACAGGTAAGAAAATAGGAACTGCACCCCATGGGCGCCCAGCCCACTGGTGCCTGCGGGGGTGTCACGTGGGCTGGTGGGCAGGGGTCGGGCGCACACGCAATGCGTGGTCTCCCGTTAGGCCCCCTCTGCAGCAAAGATTCAGAATTCACTGGATGTGATGTGCCCACCTGCACAGAGCCAGGCCTTAGACCCCGGACCCTCGCTGTGGAGGGGCAGCTGTGGCTCTTTGGGACCCCTGGACAGTGTCGGGGCAGGAGTCCCGAGCAGGGGAAGGGCAGGTCGGCTTGCAGCCAGCGCCTGGCCGGCCACGCAGCCTCCTCCCTGTCATTCCCCACAGGCGGGCAGGGTCGGATCCCACCTGAGCAACCCCAGACAGAGCAGCCAATGTCCTGCACCCACTCGGGAGGTGAGGAGCCAGGTGTCCTGTCAGGCTTAGGACACTGTCAGCGGGAGGCCCGGCAAGCCTGTGGGCCCCCAGGGTGGCGGGGCCCGGGGGCATCACACTGCGGTGGCCCCTTCTGCTCACCAACACACCCAGAAGCCTGGCCAGGGCAGGAGGCAGGCACACACTGCCCGTGTCTCTGAAGAGGAGGCCGTGGCCCAGGTGAAACAAAAGCCCGTGGGCCACCCCCGGCTCTGAGCCCACACTCAGCCCCTGCCGGCTCACTAGTGTCCGCACGTCCCACGAATGTCCCTCCCCTGGGCCCGGTGTCCAGTCCTGGGCAGCGCGGGGAAGTCCAAGTTCCCTTGCACATACTCCACGTAATGGCTTCACATGGCGACCTGGGCGCAGACCCTCCCCACCACATCCATCCTCCGCGCAGCCCTGGAAGGCACCCTCACCCCCTTTTCAAGGTGAGGCCACGCACTGGGCAGAGCTGAGCCAGGGTTCAGATCCAGCCCCGGGGTGGACACTTTCTGCGAAGTTTCCCCCTTAGAACAGCCCCTGAAGGAGAAACAGGGGTCCAGCCCTTCGATAGGTGTCAGGGCTCCGAAAGGCCCCTCACCCAGCTCCTGCCTTGTTCCCTGGAGTCCTCCCCCGCCACCCTGCCCGGAACACAGGCCAAGGGGGTCAGGCAGGCCAGAACAGGGAGCCAGATCACCGAGGTAGCCAGGGCTGCTGGCCAAGGTCCTGGTGGACACACGTCAGAGGAGCCTGCAGGAGCCGCGGGAAAGAGCTCTGGCCGGGCCTTGGGAGGCCACGTCCAAAACAACCCGCCCCACCACCCTGCAAGGACTCGGCTGGGCGGACGTAGGCCTCGCGGCCCCGGCGCTGCCAAGCTGGGTGCGGAAGGTCACAGCTATTTCTGGGTTGGCCTGGCAGAGAGAGGAAGCCCACCCCCGGCCCCGTGCCCCTAAAGAGCCCGTGCAAGAGGGGCACCAAGGCCCAGCAAGCAGGTCGCTGTCCTCAAGACACACAGGGGCCAGCCTGCCGGTCCCCCAAGGTGCCCAGGTCCTGCTGCGGGGCCTGCTCTGCTGACCTTTCCTCCCCGACCCGTCCTCCTGGGAGAAAAGCGTGTGGAGACAGAACAGGCCAGGGACTCACTCCAGCAGTGGCCAAGCCCAGGCCCTGGGATCGGCAGGAGAAAAATCCCTCCAACGGGAAAGCAGGCCACACTCACTGGGGGCGATGTGGGCGCAGGCGTCCCTGGGCCCCCGCTCCTTCGTTCGCTCCGAAAAACTCACCGAGGACGCAAGGCGCTCCGCTCGGGCAGGAGGAGGGACACAGGCCGGGTTCCAGCGCCGGGGCCCCCACCACATCCCCGCGTCCCCGTGTCCCTGCACCGGGCAGCTGTCAGCCGCCCTCCGTTAGAGAGAGGACTTCCCGGCACTGGACGCCCAGGGCAGAGCCGCTTAATCCTATTTTGCAGACTTGAACCGAGAGTCTGCTCGGGCCAGGTTGTGTGGGCAGGGGAGGTAGGTTAATCTTTCCAATGGAGTTACAAGTCACAGAACAGGGCACTCGCCATTTTAACCGGTTTCGAGTGGGCACGCCGGTGGTTTTCTGTGTGGCCGGGGTTGTGTGATCCTCGCCCACGCCCCCCACAGAAACCCCACATCCACTAGTGTTCCCCCACCCACACCTCCCCCAGCCCCTGTCAGCCACCAAACCGCTTCCTGTGGCTCTGGGCCCACCTCCCCCCGCCGGGCACGCAGTGGGACCCCATGTGGCATCTGAGGCTGGTCGACCACCCGCACCAAGTCTTCACTGCTCATCCACTGTGTGGATGGATGGGTCGGGACACTGCTCCTTCCTGTGGCTGGGTGGTGCCCCACGGTGTGGAGAGGCCGCAATGTGCCATCTGCTCCCCGGCTGATGGACACGGGGGTCACTCCAGGTCTGCACGCTTTTCACCCGGAGGGACAGCGCGGCAGCACGCAGGCGGCCAGCCTGCCGGTCCTCCCAGCCTCTCCTCCCAAGGCAGTGGGGGCCGCGGGCCAAGGCCGACCCCACCCCGACCTGGGGTCAGCCAGGCTCTGCCTTGGGAGGTAGCCAATCCCCTGCAAGCAGAGCCCGGGAGGCAGCTGTCAGGCTGTGGCAGAGAGTCCATGCCTGGGAACCACCAGCGACCCTCCTGGGACGTGCGGGCGTCCATGTGTCCTCAGCACACCGATGTCCCTGGAACATGCACGGTCGCCCAGGACTGGCCAATGGACGCACTTCCCGGCAACGCGCTCAGCATCCCAGACCCTGCCCTGGGCCCTGGTTCTCACGCTCACTTCCTCGCGGCGGGTGGGGGAGGCGTGCGGGGGTCTGAGACCCCGCAAGTTCTCAGGAGGGCTGTGCCTCTGAGGACCCTGAGCCAGAGGCTCTCAAAGGGAGGGGTGGGAGGGAGGGGAAGAAGGGGCTGCCTGCGGCTGCTCCTTAGCCCCCCATGGCTGGCACGGCGGGGCTGTCTGGCCCCCCAGCCCACCAGGTCTGTCTGAAGACAGACGCCTAGGCAGCCAAGAATACGGGACGCAGGGCCCCCTGGGGTCAGTGTCCCTCCCTGGGCCGGCAGGCCCAGCTGGCAGCGTCTGTGGGAACGGTCCCCAGGCCCAGGCGGCCACACTCAGGCCAGTTAGTGGGCAGCGGGGCGCGTCCCGAGGGGCGGAAGCCCAGGCTCTGATCCCTCTCCAGGCTTGTCCAGCCCCGAGGGGTGATGGGGGAGGGGTGGGGAGGGAGGGGCTGGGGGTGGAGAGGAAGGGCCACGACCTCCCCAACAGACCGTCCCCATCCATGCTTCCAGAGACGGTGACCTCCCGAGCCAGGACCCTGCAGGGCCTCACCGGGGGCTCATGTGCGGAAGGGGCAGCTCACAGGGTGGACAGGCAGATGGACACGCTCTGTGAACAGATCAGTCTATACTCCAGCCGTGTGGACCCAGAGCTGCCAGCTCTGCCCTTTCTGTCTCCTCCTCATTCCCTGCCCCCCCTGCTCCACCCAGGGACCCCCAGCTGTGTCTGTCCTCTGTCCTCACAGGCCTGAGGGCCCTAAGGGACAGCCCTTCCGGTGACTTCCTGCCAGGATGGCCGGGGGAAGGGCGGACAAGGCCTCCAGATGGCTTCCTTTGGCTGCCCTGCAGAGGCAGCCCGTGGGAACAGCCCAGCCGCCACCTCCGCCACAGCGGGGAGGGGCGGGGAGAGCCGGGAGGGCAGGGTGTCCCACTCACAGAGCCCCAGCTGCGGCTCCGGGGCACCTGGACACACCACCGCCTCTTCCCCCCTTAACGTCCCCAGAAAAGGGCTACGCACCCCCACCTATGAAGAGGAAACTGAGGCACAAACAGGCGGTAACACCAGGACCGCCTGCCTGTCTGCTCAGCAGACGCCCCTTTCGTGGCCAGCCTGTCACCTCACCAACTGAGGCATTTCCGTGACCGGGAAACCGAGGCCAGAGAGCCGAGGTCTCCGGGCAGGATGAGCCGCGGCTGCACTGGGATGGGGGCCCCACGCCTCCCCCACACACCTGGAGGCCCTCTCTGGCCGCTCTGCGAACGAGGCCGCGGCCGAGCACCACGCAACCCCAGCTGAAGCAGCCCACTTCCCCACCTGGCCCCCGGGCAGGGGTCTCAAGCTCAGACACCCAGCCTGCCCACCTGGGAAACAGGTGTCAACAGCAGCCACCACACTGCTGCCCGTGAGGGTGGGCGGAGGTGCCTGGGGCAGCCCCCTGCCTGCCCAGCGAGGACCCGCGGGGCTGCCACGTGGCGCCCTGGGAGCTGTTAACTCAGGCCCCAAGCTCAGGGGGGCCTGCCTTCCCCCGGCTCCCCCTCCTGGGGCCCCATCCTCCAGCCACCGTGGTGTCCATATCCTTCAAGCCCGGGCCAGAAGCCCCCTCCTCCCAGCAGCCCTCCTAGACTCCCTGGTCCTCCACACGCTTCAGGAAGGCGACTGCTGTCTCCGGTGGGTCTTGCTCATCCATGGGACCCTCTAAGGATCAGGCGCTCCTCTCTCTGCCTCCCCCCATCTCCCACGAGGGCCAAGACAGGCCTAGGCAGCCCCCTCCAGAGGTACAGTTGCAAGGTCAAGATGGAGGAGCCCAGAGCCCAAGGTTCTACCTACGGGACCAGGAGGAGCTCACCTGGGCGACCAGACACACACTCCCACCTGCCCACAGCCTTGTTTGTGAGAGGCCACCCAGGGGCCCCTCCAGACCTGGGCCCTGGGCCCACAGGAGGGCCGGAAGGGGGTGCCAGGCGCACGTGAAGGGAGATTTCCAGTGAATGCCAGACAGCGTGGGCAAGCCCCTTGCTCGCGCATCATCAAGGGCACGTGCCGGGCCCAGACCCCACCCCAGTCAGGCTTTCCGGGGCGCCCCCGATGCCGGAATTGGAACAACAGCCATGCCACGGAGCACCCACAGGCGACTGCCCACGTTCTCAGCGTGACGGCGAGCCCGAGGCGATCTGGTCGTACGAGGCAGGCGCGGGGTCAGAAGCAGGCCTTGGGCGGGGCTCACGTGCCTGGGCCCTAGCCCCCAAGGCCCCCAGCTTTGTCCTGACCCCACCCAGTCTGCTGTGGGGTCCGTGGTCTCCAGCTCCCCATCCCCCAGGCAAGAAAACTGAGGCCCAGGAAGGAAAGAGCAGGCCCAGGGTCGCTCAGAGGGGGCTTGGCAGACCTGGGCCATCTGAACGGGACAGTGGGGTCCTTGTGGGGAGCCCCAGGCACCCCCGGGCACCCCCGGAGTTCTGTGTGGTGATTCCCGAAGATGGGCCCCTGGGCAGCCGGCCCGAGAGGAGTGAGGCCCAGAGGCCACTGAACGGCTGACCCGGCCGGGACGGGAGGGAGAGAAAACGTTTGCTTTGGCAGAGCCAGGCCAGGGAGGGAGAGAGGAGGGCTGGTGTCCCAGCGCCAGCTGGCGGGGGACCTTCTGCGGGGGGCGGGGGGGCGGGCAAGGCTGACAAGCAGGAGAGCCCACTGTGTGTGACCGTGGGGGTGGTGATGGACCACACAGGGGCAACTGGGGCGGGGTGGTGGGGACCCTCTGCCCCTCCACCCCTGTGCCATTTCCAGGAAGCCTGAGTCACAGGCAGGGCCCGGGAGAGTGGCCCGGAGCACCGGCCCCCTGGGAATTGAGCAGGGTAGGGCCGCCTCCCGGTGCTGGGCTGCCCGGCTCTGGGGTCTCTGCTCATGAGGGCGTGGGAACAGACTCCTCTGCTCCCGGGCCAGGCTGGGGGTGGGGAGAGGATCGCGGACAGCAGGTCCAAGGCCCATTCTGCAGAAGGGAGAACTGAGACGGAGGGACGAGCCTCCGGAAGCTACCCTGTCACCCACTGGGCAGGAGTGCCCTGGGCCGCCCCACAGGGGACACTGGGGAGACCCGCAGCAGCCCCATCCCTGAGTCCCCAGCGTGGACATCAGCCCCCAGCCACGTACCCAAGACCCCTGGCCCCCGCGGCCAGAGCCTTTCCCTCAGTGCCCCCACTTCTAGGACGATACCCCAGGGAAGCTGGACCCCTACAGGCCCTGCTCCATCCTACCACCCTGTTCTAGAGCATTCCGCAACTCCTGCCGCCAAGCCCCCCAGAACCCGAGTCCTGGAATGGAGCCGCAGCCCACGCGCGGCAGCCTTCGGGTCCAGGCCACCCACCACTCACGTCAGCAGTGGTGCCCCCTGCATGGGGACACTAGAAGTCCTGGGGGACCTGGGTGCACCTGAAGGGGCACCCAGAGTCTGGGTGGCCTGGCCACACCGTGCAGCAGAGGGACCTCCGCGCCCACGCTGCAGATTGGGAGCCTGAAGCGGGGATCAAACCCAGGCCTGCGGAAGACCAGAGCCACACCCCTGCTGTGAGGGGGTGGGCAGAGTCCTGGGGTCTCCTTCGCAGGGAGGACAACAGAGGTGGAGGCCATCTGGGGAAGGTGGGGCCGGAGGACTGGCCTGAATCCCAGGCGCCCAAAGGTCCCATCCCCTCTCAGCCCCCTCTCTGGATCCACCCACCACTCCCAGACTCATGGCCAAGCAGGGGCCCCCCAGGGGGAGGTGGGTTTGGAGGGTCCAGACGGGCAGGATTAGCAGATGAGCCCTGAGGAGGACAAAGACAGGTCAGCGCTAAGTGGATTTCCAGAAAGCAGCCTCCAGCCCGGGGGGGCGGGGGGGGGCTGGCCCTGGAAGGGGCAGGGCTGGGCAGGATGGCAAGAGCCAGCCTCTGGGAGCCGGTAGTGCCAGCGGCAGCGTTTGAGCCCTGACACGACGCAGCACGCTTACCCTCTGCTTGTCTCAGTTTCCCCGTCCACGAAGTGGGGTCATAACGGGTGCCGGGGCACATCTGGAGCAAGAGGGGTGGCCTCAGGGACCGCAGCCCCGGTGGGCACGCCGCACGCCCTGCCCTGCCCCAGCTCAGCCGCAGCAGCACGCTCCGACCCTCCTCAGCCTGGCAGCCCTGCCCCCCGGGTCATGCCAAGCCCAGAAGGTGTTAACGCCCAAGACGGCCCTCGCCCGGGGGGTGTGTGCCCCAGCCTGCGGTCCGCAGACGCACCACCCTGCTCTGGAAGGCCTGGACACGGGACGGACCTCCACGATGCTCCTGGGCACTGGCTGTCCCGCCCCTCCTTCTCCTGGGGTCGCCCCACATCTGTGCCCAAGTCCCCGCCCCAGGTTGGGCTCACAGGGAACCGAATATGAAGAGGAGCCCGAACCGGAGAGGCAGAACTTGGGGTGAAGGACCTCGGGGCAGTTTGTCACCTCCCTCCTTCCCAAGTCTGCGATGACGCAGCCGTGGCACCGAATGGTGGGGCCCTCTCCTGTGTGGCTGCTCAGCGTTGGCTCTCGATGCCAGGAAACAAGTCGCCTCACACTTAGCAGCTGAAAACGCAGCAGACCCCTGCCCGCTCTCTCAGGGCCTGTGGCGCGGGGTCCTGGTGGCGCTCATGGGGGAGGCCGGGCAGGGTCCACCCCATCTGGAAGCTCCCCGGGGCCAGGGGGACCTGCTCCCAATCGGCTCACTGTCCCAGCTGCCAAGCTGGCCTGTCCCTGTCCCTCCGCACTGAGCAGACCTTGGAGGGGCTGCCATGGGCCGGCGTGCCCGGGCGGAGCAGTCCTGGAGAGCAAGCTGCAGAACTTTTAGTCAGGCCCAGGGTCCAACAGAGTCCACTGGGCCGGTTCCGTGGGTCCCCTCAGCCAGCCCTGAGACGGAGAGGGGAGGCAGGGCGGATCCAGGGGCCAGCAGCTGCACAGGCTCTGCCTGGGGGAGGGGCAGCGTCTGACGGGATTCCCCACTGGGGCCGGGTCTCGGCTAAGCCTGAAGTTCCGGCCGTTTCCTGCTTGCTGGCTTACACCCCTCATGGAGATGACACTTCCTGAGTGCTTGTGCTGGGCGGGCCGGAGCCCCCCAGAGAGCCCCCCAGGGAGAGCCGGCAGGGGAGGCCTGCAGGCCAAGCAGATGTTAGGCAGGTGAGTGGGGCAGAGTGCTCCAGTGTATACAAGGGGGTCCCAGCCAGGGGTGCCCCCCACCAGCCCCGCTGGCCCCTGGGCCCCTCTGTACTTGGGGTCCTCCGGTTCTGTACCTGGGCGCCCCCCCAGCCCCACGCACCAGGTTGAGCCCACCTCCTGGCCTGTGCCCCCCGGACGCCGCAGCAGAGAGAGTCATAGAATGGAAGACCCCACAGTCCAGGGCTCCCACCAGGGCACAGCCTGGACGTCCACACCACCCACGTTCCTGACAGAGCAGTTAGGGTTTGAAGGCTTGGAGTGGGCACCTCCGGACACTGGGCGGGGGAACGGGCATCGGGCACGCTGCGTGGGCGCCCCCTTGTGGGCAGGCTGGCTGCACCGGCTGAGGAGGGGCTGTCTTCCAGCCCCATGGGCCCTCCCCACCTTTGTCGTCCTCCACCCGTCCTGTCTCCCAATCCAGGGACCCTCATTCAACCTGGGAGGACAGGACTGAGACCCTCAGTGTCGCCAGCAGGGGTTGCTTTCCTGGTGTGGGTGTGGAGCCAGCCTCAGCCCCGCCAGGGTCTCAGAGGGGCCCCTGGAGAGTGAGGGGCCTGGAGGGTCCATCAGACACATGAGGGGCTGCCAGGGGCTCTGGGAGGGCAGGTGGGTTCCATCGACGTGCCCTCCCCAACCCAGGGCCCCCAAGGACCGAGGGGCACTTCCAAACCTGTGTGGGTGAGGCGGGCAAGCTGCAGGGGGCTGGGGACAGGTGGAAAGCAAATCTTCACACCTTCCACCCTGACTGTCGGAGTCCCCACCCCATCACCCACATGCTGCGCTCTGGTGGGGCTCCCCCTGAAGGCTCAGGTCCCTTACACGGGGGATCCTCTATATGAGGGCCAGCCTGCCGGTGGTTCTGTCTGCGCCCTCCCCCCCCCCAGGCCTATAACCCCCCACCCCACCCTGGACAAGCCCTAACCTCACTCTCCCTTCAGGGACCAGAGCAGAAGTTTCCTCCGCCAGGAAGCCCCCCGGCCTCACTCTTTTCCTCCCACAGGTACTGTACTCCCGTCTCCTGGGTAGAAACTTCTCTGAGAGGGGCAGCAAACCCTTCAGTACCCCCCGGGGCACCCCAACCATGGACCACGTACCCAATAGGGTTCTCTGGGCTTGGTTGCCGGGCAGGTGGGGTGAGCCCAGGGTCGGAACACCCGCTCTCCCCACAGTGTGGGCATGAAAGGTCAGACCCTCCCGGGCTGACCCCGTGGGCTTTGTGCGGCCAGGTCCTGGGACTCCGAGGCCTCTCCCAGGACCACGGTCACGGTCTCAGTCCGTGAAAGTGCGGAGGTCCCCCTGCATCCCCAGCAGAGGGCACCAGGGAGATGCAAAGACCAGAAAGCTTCCGCACCTGTGCGTGACGGCCACCAGGGGGCAGCGCGTCTCTAAAAACGATGGGACTGGACTGCCAAAGTGTCTCACCACCTGGAGCTGCTGACCTCCTTCCGTGGGAGCCTTCCCGCGGGGGAGGGGGGCTGAGCCCTCATTCCCAGGAAGCTACGGTTGCTGAAAATGTGGCCTCGTGATGTGCTGAGCTCCTTGTCACAGGTGTATCCAAACAGTCACCAGCAAACACGAAGTTCTGAACCAGATGGTGCCAACTGCAGAGCCCTGGCTCCCCACCGGGCACCAGGAGAGCCCACGGGGACTTTGTTTACAGCCCTTTAGGCAGGAGGAGTGGCTGCCCTTGGCTAGGAACCCTCCCCCAGCCCCCAGTTCTCGAACGCAGGCTCTGCAGGTACCAAGTACCTCGGGGGCTGTCCCCAGGCCTGCGGATGCTCAGGGTCTGGTCACGTTAGCGTGGGGCTTGCAGGAGGCGGCAGGGCCCCCGGGGGGGCAGGCAGCCCAGGCAGAGTGGCAAAGCATTCGGCACGCTGTGGGGACAGGATCGGCCTGGCACCCTCGGGATGGGAGCACGCTGTGAGAGGTGCCAGGTCAGCAAGGGGCCTCAGGCTCCGGCCAACAGCCCCGGGCTTTGCAGCACCCAGTTCCCCTCCAGATTTCAACCCTTAGCCCCAAGATAAATGTTCTGGTTTAAAAAATAAGTGGACCCCACACTTGGAGAGGCAGTGAGCACCCTGTCCTTGGAGGGAACCAAGCCCCACTGGGGCTGCTCCAGAGGTAGACAAGAGTAGAGATTCTGCTGCCCTGGAAACAGCAGCATCTGAAACTCCTTTTGGGGAATTTTCTTGGAGCCGGTTTATGAAGCACGGGAAGGACCAAGAGCCACCCACCCCCACCCTCAATGCCTGTACCCCAACCCTGTGTTTGCAGGGGGTGCCCTCATCTGGCTCCGGGCCAGGTGTTGGGCTGCTGAGGGGGGGTACAGACAGACCCCCCCACCTGGACCTGGGGCATTTGGACAGCTGGGGAAACAGAACTGCAGTTTTTTTCCCAAACAAAACTCCCCAGAGGGACCCAAGTTATCTCTTCCAATCTGTCCATGACCCTGGGAGCTTCCTCTGAACCCCTGCTGCGTGCGTCACCTGTGCCAGGCCCTGGGCCCACGGCCGTGTCAGGCAGAAACGGTGATGGAAAGATGCCAGGGAGCTCTGTGGGCATGTGCCACGGGTGGCAGCCTCCAGTCTGACCACGAAATGCACCTGACCCTGCACACACCCTGAGGCGGGGCTGCTACCG
Source organism: Anoura caudifer (assembly GCA_004027475.1). Taxonomy (NCBI): domain Eukaryota; kingdom Metazoa; phylum Chordata; class Mammalia; order Chiroptera; family Phyllostomidae; genus Anoura; species Anoura caudifer. The sequence goes on along the minus strand of PVKU01004368.1, from coordinate 95,190 downwards.
TCCCGGGAAGGGGGACCGCACAGAAGAACCTGGTGTGAGGAAGGCCGGGGGGCGGGTGACACCAGGTCTGTGCCTCCACAGATTCAGCAGGGACTGCCTCCCTGCCCCCACTGGCTCACAGGCCTGTCTGCAGCTGTGCTCAGGACAGCAGGGGGGGTGGGGGGGTGGAAAGGCCCCCAGGGCACCAGCTGATGGGACGGGGGGTGGGGGGGTGGAGGGGTGGAAAGGCCCCCAGGGCACCAGCTGATGGGACAGTGAGCAGACACGAGCAGGTCCAGACAGGGGCCTGTCCTGCGTCACAGGACGGAGTGAAGTGCTGGCACCTGCCTCTTGTGGATGGACCTGGAGGGCACGGGGCCATGGGAGGATCCAGACTCGAGGCCACGTGTGAGTCCACTTCTGTGAGACGTCAGGACAGGCAGGTCCCCAGAGAGAGGAAGCAGGTCGTGGTGGCCAGGGCCTCGGGGAGGGGGTGGGACAATGGCTTTGTGGGAGCAGGGTTTCCCTTTGGCGTGATGGAATGTTCTGGAGTCAGTTAGTGGTGACGGCCACCCCCTCCTTGGACAGCCACTGCCCAGGGTGTTCTCACTGCTGGTGACACCTCAACCAGGCACCAGCTTGCTCCTCAGCCTTCAAACAAATAATTCAGATGCCGCTTCCTTCAGGAAGCTTTCCTGGGCTCCTCCTCCGAGGGGGCAGGGATCTGAAAACCCGGAGCCACATCTCAGGTCCATCCCTGCCCTGCTGAGTGACCTCTGAGTCTCCGAGGACTCACCTGTGAACTGGGGACAGTGACAGGGCTGGGGACAGTGCTACCCAAGACACCGTATGGAAGAGTGCCCTGAAGCCCCCTCCAGCCAGAATAAACTGAGGCCTCTCCCCCTCACCTGGCGCTTCAATGACAGCCCTGGTGTAAACAGCGGAGGAGACACGGGAGGAGTGTCAGCCGCCTAAACAGTCCTGCCGGCCAGAGACCGGAGACGAGGCGCAGGCCCGGGGGTGGGGGCGGTGGGGGCGGTGGGGGCTGGGGCCGGAAGGAGGAAAGCGGGATTGAGACGAGGTTTGATTTACAGAGGGAAAAATAATTATCCGCAGGGGCCTGGACAAAGTGCATTTGCTCTTGAAGCGATGGAGGGGTGGACGGGTGGAGGGAGGGATGCTGCCCCCCCCCGAGACTAACCTCCGCAGTGACAAAGCATCAGCCAGGGTCCGGGTGGGAAACCGGGAGGAAAGCGTCTGCTGGGACCAGCCTCCCGGTGTGCTGACAGGAGCCGAGGTGTGTCCGGGACGGTCACCCAGCTTCACGTCAGAATCACCGGGTCGCCCAGGCCCCTGCCCAGACCCCTCGGCTCAGCCTCCCGCAGGCCCAGCCTGGGCATCGCTGAGGGAAGCTCCCCAGTGGCCCTCTGCCCACCGCACACCGGACCCCGTGTGGCCATGCACGACCCTGCAGCCAGCACCTCTGCTGTCTCCTTTACTCCTGACTGCAGGGCCACGCACGGCTGTCCTTGGCGTGCAGGTGGGGAAACCGAGGCACGGGGAGGCTAAGGGACTCGTCTCAGGAAGCACGGCAGCGGGACCAGGATTAGAGTCCAAATCTGTTGCCCCCATTGCTGCTCCCGAGGCCTCCTCCCAGCTTCTCCAACTTCTCGGGGTGCCAGGCTACCTACGGTCAGAAAGCAGCCCTCGAAGGAAGGTCCAGTGTGTGGGGGCAGAGAGGCCTTCCCAAGCCTGTCCTGGCCCTGACCACCACCCCCCACCTCCCCCTGTGACTGCAGGGCCCCTGCCCACCTGCAGAGACAGGCCTGGATGCTTGAAGCCTCTGGCAAGCCCTCAAGACACAAGTGGGCAGTTTCACGCTCAAATTCTGGGGGTTCCTGGACCCTGAACCAGGCCACCCAGCCGAAAGGCCAGGAGACCCTACGAGCTTCCTCCTAGGCAGAACTGTCCTTGGTGTGTTTTTAAATTTCGTGCTGGAGCGGACGCTCCCCGTTACACGAGGGGCGGGCGCACAGCGCAGCGGCTCGCACCCGCTCACCTCACCGCACAGGTAGCAGACGCTGCGGGCCTCCGCCGCCCCGCTCCCCGGTGACCTCCTGTCCTGCCCGCTGCCCTGCGGCGACTGCCACTCCCGTCTGCCTCAGACCCCCTTGGGATTTTCTCTCGTCTGCAGCAGCCGCACCCCTGCCGGCTGCACCCGTGTGGCAGCTCCTCGTGAAGGGCCGGCGGCCGCCTAGCAGCGGGCCTCTGCTCAGCCGGCGCCCAGGAAGTGCCGGCCACAGCTGCGGCAGTCACTGTCCTAACGACCGATTATGCTGTCCTCCTCCTCATCTTCATCATCACCATCTCCTCCTCATCTTCATCATCACCATCACGCCCATTTAAAGCTTGAACCGGTTTCCCTGCCGGATTGAAGCCCCTCGAACTCCCATGGGGAAGGACCCATGGGGCAGGGGCTGAACCCAGGGCTTGTTTTGAGAGCAGCTGGGATGGACGCTGGAGCCTGGAGTCCAGCCCGAGGAAGGGACAGCAGGGCCCAAGCCTTCGGCCCAACCCCCCTTCCCTCCACTGATGTGCCCGAGGGTCTGAAAACACCTTGACCAAGGGCAGCCATCTGAGAAGACACGTGGCTCCCACCAGCTCTCCCTCCTTCCCCCAGCTCCGCCTCCCCCGGCCCCTCCGCCATCTAAACACCGTCCAGGCCTGGCCTCTGTCCTTCTGACACATCTCATAAGCAGGAAGCAGCCAACAGCCCCCCGCCCCCGGAAGGATCCCAGACACCATCAGCTCCCAGGAGGGAGAGAGCAGGACCCAGGGGGCCTCAGTAACCCCCCCCCATCAGAGAGAGAAACCTCTCCTTGGGTCAGGGACAGGCAGGACCCACAGCTTACAAGAGCCATCTATGATGTTCAAGGACCTTTCTTAAGAGGGGCCAGGGTCAGGGGGTACCCAGGCGGGGAGCCTGGCAGCTGGCTGCAGCCGAAGATGAACCCTGGTCACGGCCGCACGCTGAGCCCCGACCCTGGTCACACTCCGAGCCCCGAGGCCCCCACACACAGCCCCTGAGTTTGGCAGAGCAGACGGGTCCCTGTTCCCGACTCCAGGTGGGCTGTGAGGCCACAGCTGGCCAGGGGCAGAGCTAGGACCTGAGCCCAGGTCTGGGACTCTGCGTCTGAGTCCACCACTGTCTTCCTGCCCCCAAAGTTTCTGAGGTCCTGGCTTGGCCCTGGAGGGGCCGCAGGAGGAAGAGGGGAGCCCTTCCTGGGCGAGAGCTCTGGCTCCAGGCACAGAGAAGCTCTGAGCCTGCGCCGCCGGGGACGATGCCCAGCAAGGGTGGTGGCCAGCTGCCCCAGAGGCCCCTGGGAAGACGGCTCAGAACAGAGCCGACCGCCCAGGGGGATGGGCCCTGCCTTGGTGGAGGCGCCCTCACCCTGCATCCCACCAGCAAGGCCCAGGGCTCAGGTCTGGTAGGAGCAGATGTCCCAGCCTCCAGGGTAGGTCCCACCAAGCCCAGTCGCTTCTCTGTAAAATGCGGGACGTCACCTTCACAACGGCTTCGGTGGAGCCTGTGGGACTGCCTGTGTCCTGTCTCAGGCTTTGCAAGGACAACAGACCACATGCTGTCCATCACTAAAGAACCCCCAGCCTCGGGGCAGCCTCTCCCGCCCGCCCTCAGACCCTTCCCAGGATCCAGGCGTGAGAAGGCCCCACCTGCCCTTGGCCCGTCTGGCCAGCGGGGGCAGCTGAGGGGCCCTAGTGTCAAACTCATCAGCACGCTCCCCCATGTCAGGGCAGATTGGGTTTGAGGATCCTGCGTAGGGGCCGTGGGGGTCGTGGGGGCCGGCCTGCACCCCTGCCCGACTGCCCGCTGCCCTCCCGCCCACCACCCCCGAGATCTGACGCTGGCCCTCCAGACACTGCCTTCCTGGCCAACAGAAACAGCCTCCCTCCACCCATTCCCACCAGCTCCCCGCCCCTGGGGCGGCGGGGGATGAGGGGGAGGCAGGACCTTTGTGGACAGTGACCCGGACATCCTCCCACCACCCGGCTGGGCTTCGTTGCCACTGCCCAGAGGGACAGACCCAGGGCAGGGAGGAGACAGGCTGGGACATGCCCAGGGTACCCCAGGGAGGCAGGGGCCAACCCCGGCTCAGCCAGCCCCCAACCCCAAGCCTCGCCCACTGCAGGAGGCCTCCGGGCCGCCCTGGCAGCATGAGGCGACTGGAGCTCCCTGCCCCCTGTAAGGAAGGTGCACGGGGCCACGCAGACGACCTCATGGCAGCCACCACATCCCCACATGGACAAGGCCCCCACTGTCCCTGCTCTCCTGCAGGACAGCCAGGGCAGCAGAGCCCGGGAGTCGGGGCCGTCCCCACGAGGCCCACCACACAGACAGACATGGCTCTCCCGGTCCCACGGGGAGCTCAGAAATAGAAATCGGGTCCCAGGCCCTGCGGGGGACGTGGCTGGTTCCTGGCCGGGTCGGGCGGCCTTTGGTGGCTGAACTTGGCCTCCAGGATGTGAGCCATCAGCTGCCCCTGGACCAGGGCCTGGACCTGGGAGAGACCTTGAACCCGACACTCTCTGCCCTGGGCTGGGGTGTGGGGTCCTCTCCCCCGTGTCTGGAGGCAGGTTCCCTAAACTTCTGCAGAGAAAGTGGGGCCGCTCCAGGACACGGGGGTGGGGAGGAGCAGGCATCTCCCAGCCCACTCTCCCCCCCAACTCACTTATCAAAAATTCTGCCCCAGCTGAGCCTCCCCCTCCTCTCCAGCTCGCCACGGGCCTCCCCAGGAGTCCCCGCCTCCAGCCTGGGCCAGCCGTCTGGGGAAGAGCCCTCCGGTGCAACGCCCTCCGGTGCAACACCCACCGGCACACAGGCCTCGGTGCTTCCTGGGACCAGGGGCCTGGCCTGGGGCCTTTCTCAGGCCTGTGGTCCCCACCTCAAGCACATAAGTGCGTGGTCTAGCTGGGCTCGAACCCAGGGCTGCCAAGGGCCTCCCAGGCCCCTTACCCCAGACACACCAGTCACTTTTCCCTGGGGCACATGCCATTAACCCCTCAGGAGGGACCCAAGGGGTCTTCTTGCCCACCCAGCCCAGGTCGCCCCGGGGCCGGGGCTCCCCCTAGCCCTTCCGGTGGTCTGAGTCCTCCGGCAGAGCCAGCCTGAGCCTCCCCGCCCCCGTGGCCCCTGGCCGGCTTCCCCTCTGGACCCCCCCCCACCTGGGGCAGACAGCAGGACACTGGGCTGGGGCCCAGCGCTGTTCTCACCCCCAGCAGCACCGAGAGGAGGGCCACTCCAGAGGACAAATGAGGTCTGGAGCTACAGGCACCAGCAGGATGACAGGTCCTGCCTGGCTGTCACGGAGTGTCCCCTGCTCCCCCCTCATCCCCCCTTGGCTGTGGGGCTGCTATTTGTGGCTTAGCCCTCAGAACAGCAGACTCCTGTCTTCCATGAGGTCCTGGGACAGAATCACAGCTCGGGTCGTGGCGGGGAGGGGCTCCTGCAGACTCCGGGAGGGTCCTCGCCAGGCTGGGCAGCCCCCGCCCTGAACTGCTCCAATCGGACCCACCCACCGGAAAGTGTGCTGACCCCTGACCAAGCCACAGACCACCTGGCCCGGCCAGACTGTGGAGGTGACAAGGGTGAAATTGTCCCTGTGTGCTTGTCTCCCCTGAGGGCCACTTGAGGGTCACTCAAGCCTCGGGAGCTCCAGCAACTCCCCACCCCCACCCTTGGGTCCTACAGCAAAGAGCCCCCTCAGAGGCCTCCAGGGTAGGCACAAGGCCCAGCGGGTCCTACCTGTGACTCAGCTCATAAAATCCAAGCCTCCCCTGGCTCCACACCCCCGCCCTCACCCATGTCCCTCCAATACGAGTCCACACTCCCCCAGCAAGACCCCGGGTGCCCCCGCCTGGCCAGCCAGGAGTCAGTGCCGGCCTGGGGCAGGGGCCCCCGTGCACCAGAGGCTCCTGCACCTCTCGGGCCTCGGCTTCCCCTCTGGGACAGATACCGGTGTTCCGGGGAGATAATGACAGCGTGTGGGCTCAGCCCTGCGTGAGTGGGGAGCCTGGGGGCAGGGCAGGGAAGCTGCTTCGGGCACCACCCTCCTCCGGAATCCTCAGTGGCTCCCCACTGCCCTCAGGGCCGAGAACACCATTCCAGCGCCCACAAGGGCAGCTGAGACCCGAGGTACCATCTCCCGCTCAGTCTTACCCCTGCCCTCCACACCTGGGGACCCCAGGGTGCAGTTCCTGCTGCCCAGATGGCACCCCTGCCGCCCTCCCCGCCCTCCCCCCACCCAGACTGCCTGCTCCGGTTCCTCCTGCCGCTGCCGCTGCCTCTGCCTGGAGCCGTGCTCCCCCCTCCAGGAGCCCGCCCCCCAGCACCCCACCCCAACAGGCTGGGCCAGGGCCTGGGCTTGTCCACCTCCTCCTGCGGGTGGCACCAGGCTGAGGTCTCGCAGGCTGGGGCCTCAGGGGTGCCTGTCCCTGCGTCCCCAGTGCCTGGCACAGGCCAGCTCAGTAGTGCTCGGCAGACAAGGTGCTGGAGGATTAACGTGCGTGAGTGAGGTGACTGGAGAGGGCACCCGGACGGCACCCCAGCCACCCTCCCTCGGATCTGAAACCCTGATCCCCGAGGCTGGCCGCCAGCCTCCGCTCTGCTCAGCGCTCCTGTGGAGGGCAGGCTGTCCCTCCCAGCGCCACCCTGCTGAGATTTGCTGCCCCCTGGCCCCAGCCAGGTCCAAGTCTTTCCCACGCAGCCGACCCACGTGTCCCCACAGAGCGGCCAGCCCTCGCAGGGTGACACCAGGTTGTGCATGCCCGCGGGCTGGTGCCAGCCCCCCACACACACTCAGGCGCGCATGTGCCCTGCAAAGCCGCCCCTTTCCGAGGGGTGTGCGTGCACCAGTGGGCTCAGAGGCCCAGACGCTGCTCAGGCAGGCCCTCGGGCACACAGGGCGCACCCAGGCCCAGAACGTGCAGACCTCAGAGCCTGGGGACCACGGGCCACAGCCCCGGTGGCCGTCTGCCTCCTCCCAGGCAGAAAACTGGTCTGCGTGAGCTCCCACCTCCCTGGCACTCGGAGTGCCGTCTGCACCGTCCTGGGCCCCTGCGGCATCGGCAGACAGGACGCTGGGGGACAGAGAGCCCGGGCTGGTGCCGCCATCCCTCCCTGCTTGCCCTGCCCCCCAGGGGGTGCGGCTCTGGCCCCACACCTCAGTGCCTCAGTTTCCTCCTCTGCCAGGCAGGGCTGTGGACTCTGCAGCCCCTAAGCTCCTCCCCCCCAAGGCCCTGGAATGGAGCTCCTTTACGGGCCTGTGGACGGGGGGAGGGGAGAAAGTGAGCGGCCACGCCCCCGCCACGCCCCCACCCCGCCCCCACCTCTGCTGCCTTTGCCCAAAAGGAGACCCGGGCGGGCGCCGGCCTGACGTCAGGCCCCAGGAAGGCGCGTCTGACGGCCTGCTCGAGTGGCCACACAGCTGCCAGGGAGGCTCGGGGAGCGCTAGCTCTGTCTCCAGCCCCAGGGTGGGCGAAGGTGAGGTGAGTCCCCGAGGGCCGTCCCAGCCTCAGGAGCTGGTCGGTGCCCGTGTCTTCACCGGCCAGGCTGAGAGGCGCGTTGAGGTCCCGCCCTGCAGACCATTGTAGAGATGGGAAAACTGAGCCCCAGGGGGAGGGTGGCTAGCGGGCTGGGCTGGGCTCAGAGCAGGGCGGCGGAGCGCCCAAGGGCTGTGGAGAGTCTCTCCCCGGCCCCAGAGCCCCACCGGTGCCGCCGAGCCCCCAGAGCGCTTCTGCGGGTTTCGCTCACTCGCTCACTCACTCACTCATTCATTCAACACACACTCCGCGTCTGCTGGGAGCCAGGTGCGGGGCCTTGCTCTCCCACCTGTCAAGGCACTAGGGTGGGGGACCCCAGAGGCACTGGATGAGCTCTGGGACCTTGGCCACCACCGTCCCCCAGGCTGGGGCAAGGCTGGGGTTGAGTGGTTTGTGGGGACAGGTTCAGAGCAGGGCACACCCCCTGTGGAGAGCCAGTCCTCGGCTCAGGCCGTTTGCTCCAGCCCCGCCCTTCCCCAGCCCATTGGGGTAGGGAAACTGAGGCCCAGGCCCACCACCCACCCCCAGCATGGACCTCAGAGCTGGCTCTGCCCCGGCCTGGCTCGCTGGGTGGTAACTGCCCTGTGAGAAGGAACAGGGTCCCGAGGGGGCGGGCAGGCGGGTTGGGAACTGGCCTGGGGCCAGGGTGGCGGGCGGGGCAGACAGGGAGCAGCTGTGCAGCCTCAGGCAGAGTGGGAACGGAAGGGACAGGCAGGACGGAGGGGCGGCGTCCCTCACGGCCCTCAGACTGGCCGCCCAACTGCCCACTGGCCATCGTGTCCTCCTCCCAACGTGTAGTCATTCCCAGCCAGAAGGCCACCCAGGGCCACCTCCCCTGCAGGGACTTCCTGGCTGTGTAGCCTGGTCCAGCTGCTGCCCCCAGGCCTCCACAGTCCCTTCCCTGCCCACCAGGCGAGTGCACTTCCGGGGCATGGAGCAGGTGGGAGGAACCGCAGGGCAGAGGTCACACCCCAGCTCCCCCAGCCCCTCTGGGTGACTCAGACACGTCTCACAGGCAAAGTGGGGCTGGCGGCACCAACTGGGTGGGTCTGGGGAGGGGTCAGTGATGCCCTGCCAGGGGTTATCTTGGAGACCATGCCTGAATCACAGGGCCCCAGGGGAAGGGTGTCCAGGGCACCAGGAGGTCAGAGGGGCACAGGGAGGACGGCGTGGGGTGGTGACGGAGGGAGAGCGCGAGGTGATGCGCGCACAGACAGCACGACGGACGGACGGACAGAACAAGCGAAGGGTGAGTGTCTGCTCAGAGACAGACTAGGCAGGGGCCAAGCAGGTGCAGCCTGGCCCCCTGTCCCGCTGCCCCGAGGGGCATGTGTGGTGGTGGTGGGGGGGGGTTGAGGCGTTGTAGCAGGGCAGCAGCAGCGGCGGTAAGGGCTGTCCGAGCGCCCCCAGGACCCTGCATGCAGCGATGCCGGGGCTGCCCCCCGAGAAACTCGCATTCCATCAGGGGCTGGTGCGGGCGGCAGTCAGGTGCGCTGAGGCCCAGGCGCCCACCAGCGGCCCTCTCCTGGTGCTGGGTGGAGGGAGCCCTAGCCGGGAAGACACCTAGATTCTGCCTGACACTACCCCGGATCTGCCAGGTGACCCGGGGCCAGCCTGGTGCCCCTTGGGGGCCTCAGGCAGGGCCCAGGGAGCCAGCAGAGAGGCTCAGACCAGCCAAAACCAGCAGGCGATATTCTGAAGCAGATGCCATGAAACCAAGAATAATCAGAAAAATAAACAGACATGGTTCCCCGAATAGAGGCTATTTGGGCCTTGGAAAGTCATCTTGCCGGGGGCGTGGGCACACGTGGGTGCTGTGCACCCGAGAACCTCCTTGTGCACGAACCCCAGGCTCCAGAGAGGCCCTCCCAGCCCGGTCCCGCCCCACGTGGGCCCGGGAGCAGGAGGACCTGGCTTTGGCTCCCAGCTCTAGCACCTTCGTGCTGTGTGACCCAGATCACGCCAGTCACCTCTCGGGGCCTCCGCTTCCTCGTCTGCCAAATCCGGGGCTGCTGTGTGGATGCGGAGGGTGCAGCCCAGAGCCTGGCCCACAGCAGGGCCTCAGAGCACCTCGGTCAGGGCAGAGCCGGGCCCAGCCTCCGAAACTGCCCCTTCCTGCCCTGGAGTGGGCAGCAGACTCCCAGGCAGCCCCCTGGTGCCCCACGGCTGAGCCCAGGCTCCCCCGTGGTCCGTTCTGCCCAGCGGCTGGACATCCACAGAGAGCACGCAGGGACAGGCCAGGGGGTTGAAAGGAGTCACGGACAGGCCAGGACACACCCTACCTGCCCAGGAGAGGAGGTGAGCATGGCCCCTGCCCCTCCCAGGGGGTCTTGGCCGAGTGGTGTCTCTGGGCACACAGCAGGGACGCATCGGGGCACACAGCTCCCCATTAGTTGGTGTGGCCATCGGGCTGGACAGAGGGGGAGCCCCAGAAGGGGACAGGGTCAAGTGACTTGGGAAAAGAGGCTTATTCTTCCTCTTTGGGAAGGGTCCCTAGTTGGAGCCCCGAGGAGGCTCGGAGGAGCCCTGACCATGCATGTGGGCGCCAGGGCCAGGCTGTCGGCAGAGGGACAGACTTTCTTTCCCCTTCCCGGCTATATTTAGGGCCAGGCAGGAGGGGCGTGTGGGGAGTGGGTGCTCCGTCGCTGCAGGCAGAGGGGCCTGCTTCCTGGTTGCCCCACCTGCCCTCTCAGGGTCAAGGACCTGGCTTCGGGACGTCCCCTGCCATGCCATGGGGGTGTGGGTGTGCTGAGAAGGTGGAAGGGGGCCAGGGCCCCAGCTCGGGGGTCAGGGCCCCCAGAAGGACACAGGCTTGACGAAGCAGATCCAGGGGTGGTACGGGGGGCCATCCCATGGGGCATTGTGGAGTAGGGGGCTGAGGCAGTGGCCACCAGCGGGGAAAGCCCAGGAGGGGACGCCAGCAGGCTGGGTCGGCACGGGCATCCATGGGTCACCGGCCCAGAAGGTGCGCTCCGTGGGCGGACCGAGCATGGGGCTGCGGTCTCACCATCAGAGCTCAGCACCCTTCAGAACAGACGGGTCGTGAGTCAGTGCCCCAGAGAGAGGGGCCACTGAATAATGAAATCCATACAAGTCACTGTGAGGCAGAGGGACAGGTCTATGGGGGGGGGGGGGCAGGGTGACAGGGACAGTGAGAGCCAGACTCAGTAGAGGGAACAGCGAAAGAGGTGGTAGGTGTGGAAGGTCAGAGGTGAGGGCCCAGGCTGGGAGCAGGGTCGGGGTTCAGCCTATGACCAGGGTCAGGGCCCATCATGCCGGATACCAGAGCAGCCTCACCATGTACCTGGGATTGCGACTCGGTGTGTGGCAGGGGTGGGGGTCAGTAGGTGGCCGGGATCAGGGTCAGCTTTGTTGGGATCAGGGTCAGACTCAAAGCTGAGAACCAGCACGTGCTCGGCCGACACCTCTCCTCACCTGTGCGGCCCCTGGAGCATCCGGAGGCCCCTGTGCGCACCCCGCCTGCAGCCCTGCCCCGAGGCCAGGCTCCTCGAGCGAGCTGCTGGCTGCGGGGGAGCTTCCGGGAAACATCTCCCAGAGAACCCGGTGTGTGCTGTTTGCTCCTTGTCTCTGGTGGCGACCGTGACGGCACCTTGCACAGACTCATGGGAAACCGAGAAGCACATGGGAGTCCTGAAGTCCCGGCCGCCGGCCCCCTGCGCCAGCTCCCAGCCCCTTCGGTTTGCGAGGCATGGTTTTCTCACAGCCAAGGGGGGACCCGTTGGGGGGCATCCCTGCCCTTCCCGGTGGCCCTCTTTCCCCACGCTTCACACCAGAGGACGAGGCCCACCGCCCCCACGCCCACAGGACGGCTCTCCCTGCCCCAGCACCCCTCCCACTCCTGTCTCCCTGAGCTGTGTCCACTGACCCTGTTAAGGGTGGGGGGAGGGGTTCCCGAGCACAAGGCAGCCCACCTGGAGGAATGTGAGCCAAGGCCTGGGCCCAAGGGTGCCGGGGCCGGCCAGAGGGGCCACGCACAGGCCTGGGCAGCACCTGACCCCTCCTGGCAGCTTCCGCCTGTGAAGGCAGAGGCTCAGCTGGGTGCCCTCAGGCAAGTGCTGACCTCTCGGAACCCAAGGGTGGAGGCCACGACCTGTTCTGCCCAGGGTCCCTCCAGGCCACCTTGGGACCTGAGCCTCAGCTATCGAGGGCTCCTCTGCAGGGCCCTGGCCTGCCCCAGCCAGTAGGACTCAGAGTCCCCACTCCACACCGTGGACGCTGCCAGACAGAGCCTGTGGCCAGAGGGGAGGGCAACGTCCAGCCTGTTCACTGCCCGCGGCCACTCGGAGAGAGGAGGGTCCGCCCTGCCCCTGCAGGGGCGGTGGACGCGCTGAGACCCCGGATGTGCCCATGCCACCCTGCTCCCTGCTCCTCCCTGCAGCCCTCGCCTTTCCCCTAAAAAGGCTAGAAATGTCCTTATTTGGAGGACCAGCCAGCAGGGTGGGGCGGGGGGCCATTAACCCTTCCTTGATAAATAGAAGGATAAATCTCTGCGAGTTAAACAGCTCAGCAGGAACATAAACAGAGTGGGCAGCCCCAGCCCAGCCCCCCACCCGCCTGGGCCCCCAGGCACGGAGGTTCCTTTGACTCACACCCCCTCAGGCCCCACTGCCCTGGGACCCAGCTCCGGCTCTGGCCTCGGTGAGGTGAGCCACGCTGCACTGTGGGGCGCCCACAGACTCGGGAGCTGGCCTCTCTGGGCTGGCGGGGAACGGGGAACGGGGCCGCCCAGGAGCTGGTTCTCAGACCCTCCCTGCGCCCACGGAAGGCTCCAAAAGAGGCCCCTCATCCCGGGTGTTGACCTGGTGCCAGTGCTGGAGGAGGTGAGGACAGACAAGTGGCCTGGAGGACCGGGCCAGGGTCCGGTGACCCTCGGGGTGGGCCAACGAGGGCCAGGCCATGCGCAGAACACCAGATTCTCTGGCACCGACCTGGCGCTGGGTGCTGCTGGGCTCCGTGATTCATCCCGTGACTCTGGGGGTGCCGCCGTGTGTGTGGGCCAGGACCCGGGCCCAGGGCGGCCCGGCCATTCGTCCCAAGGTGACAGAGAGTGAGGAGGGGGTCCCGCCCTCTCGGCTGTGCCAGAGCTGTCACCTCTGCCTTCCAGGTCCTGGGGACCTCGGGCCTGCACCAGAGGAGCCAGAGCCCCAGGCCGGCCAGGGCCAGGGGAGCACAGAGGGCAGGCATCGTGGGGCCGGGCTGGGCCGGGCCGGGAGGAGGCATGAAGGCAGACATGTTGGGGCGCTCACTGGGCAGACCAGCCGGTGCAACGCCCCAGGCAGGGCTTGAGTAACCCCATCTCTTTCTCCCCAGGCCTGGGGCAAGCGCCGGCTGGCCGCCACCACCATGCCCTCCGAGTCTCCTGCGGGGCCCTCAACCGGGGCGGCCCCCAACGCCACAGCAGCGGCGGCACCGCGGGCCAACCTCAGCGCGCCCGAGGGGCCCCTGTTCCACCTGTTCGCCGCGCTGGACGAGGAGCTGCACGCCAGCTTCCCGGGCCTGTGGCTGGCCCTGATGGCCGTGCACGCGGCCATCTTCCTGGCGGGGCTGGCGCTGAACGGGCTGGCGCTCTACGTCTTCTGCTGCCGCACGCGGGCCACGACGCCGTCGATCGTGTACACCATCAACCTGGTGGTGACCGACCTGCTGGTGGGCCTGTCCCTGCCCATGCGCTTCGCTGTCTTCTATGGCGCGCGGGGCTGCCTGCCCTGCGCCTTCCCGCACGTCTTCAGCTACTTCCTCAACATGCACTGCTCCATCCTCTTCCTCACCTGCATCTGCGTGGACCGCTACCTGGCCATCGTGCAGCCCGAGGGCTCCCGCCGCTGGCGCCAGCCCGCCTGCGCCCGGGCCGTGTGTGTCTCCGTGTGGCTGGCGGCCGGTGCCGTGACTCTGTCCGTGCTGGGCGTGACTGCCGGCAGCAGGCCCTGCTGCCACATCTTCGCACTGACCGTGCTGGAGTTCCTGCTGCCGCTGCTGGTCATCAGCGTGTTCACGGGCCGCATCGTGTGCGCGCTGTCACAGCCGGGGCTGCTGCGCCAGGGCCGCCGGCGCCGTGTGCGGGCCATGCAGCTGCTGCTCACCGTGCTGGTCATCTTCCTTATCTGCTTCACACCCTTCCACGCCCGCCAGGTGGCCGTGGCCCTGTGGCCTGACGTGCCACGCCACACCAGCCTCGTGGTCTACCACGTGGCCGTGACCCTCAGCAGCCTCAATAGCTGCATGGACCCCATCGTCTACTGCTTTGTCACCAGCGGCTTCCAGGCCACTGTCCGTGGCCTCTTCCGCCAGCGTGGAATGGAGTGCGAGCCTGCTGCTGGTGATGTGGTCAGCATGCGCAAGAACTCCAGGGGCTCAGGCCACCATCGCATCCTCAGCACCGGCCCTCGCGCCCTCACGCAGGCCCTGGCTAATGGGCCCGAGGCATAGTTGGCAGGAGCCGGCAAGGGGGCTGAAGGTCAGGGGTGGGCTGAGCATGCCAAGTCAGGACCAGCTCTGCCTGGATGGCAAATCGATTTCTCCTTGATCAGTTGGTGATGGCTGCCCAGGGCACAGCATATCAATTCTAAGGCTGCTATGCTCTGGCTAATTAGCAATGTCTGCCACAGGCTCCGCATTGGGTGTGGTGCTCCGAACGCTGACGATCCCTAACCCCTAGAGTCCACCGAAAACTGGGAGGGTAGCCAGGAGTTCCTTCTCACCTGGGCCATTCTGTCCCCAGAAGGGGGTCCTCGGAGAAAGGGACAAAGATTTTTTCACACACTGGGGATTCCAAGGAGAATTTGAAAGTCGACCTGGAGAGGTCTCCTCCCTCTACCCGCCCCCCCCCCCGTCTCCATCCCGCCCCCTCAGAGAGAACAAGTGCGGAAAGGAGATGTCGGGGACACAGCATCACATGAGTGGCGTGAGGGGTCCGTGTTTGGGCAGGAACCCCCTGCCAAGGGGTCCCCGGGATTTGCATGGTAAGACCAGAGGCCACCTGGGTGCGCGTTGCTGTGAACCAGTACTTGGATCTCTGGGTTGACCCTTGACCCTGCAGCAACCCCACGGAGGAGAGGCTGCTTCCCTGCCATCTGCTCCCCCCGCCCCGCAACACCCCCCTTGAGCCTGTCCTGTGGCAGCTGCTCAAACCTCCCCAAAGCCCTCACTCCAGGAAGGCTCTCGAAGACCCTGCCTGCTATCCCAGGGGCTGGTGGGGCTCACGGCCTCATCCTAGGGAGGAGGACACCAGGAGCAGGGACACAGTCGCCTTCCCACATACAGACAGCCCCTCACTCTCCCCTGGGCAGCAGGGCTCTGGGAGCTGCCCTCCCCAGCTTGTCCCAGCTCTGCCTTCTCTGGCTTGGGCTTCTGGTTGCCTCCTCCATTCTGGCCTCCAGGATTGCCTCCATGTGCCTTCTGGTCCCCAGGTCTGCAGTCCCACCGTCCAGCCTGGGCTCCTCGGGGACTGCAAGGGCCTTGGGCCCAGGGAGCCTTCTGCCATTCAAGCTTCAGAGGGGGGATGCCAGTCTTTCAGAGCTGGGGCAGGAATGGGGGACTGGTCTCATACCCTTGAGAGCTTGCTCAGACTGAAGGCCCCTATGCAGAACCCTTGTAAGTTGGACCTCCATTTGTCCCCATCTCCCTTGGCCTTGCACCTGGAGGGGCTGGGGGCTGGGCCCCCAAGCTCCCACAGATGTTTGCTCCCTCCTCCTGAGCCTCAGGGGCCAGGGCATGAGGCCCCTGCCTCCCCTTCCACGTGGCCTCCCTCCCAGACTTCCCAAAGGCCCACGCAACCTACGGCGGTGTGTGTACTTGTACCCGACATAAACGTCTCCTCGACGAGAAGCCTTCCTCCTAAATCAACCCTGCGAATCCCCTTTGAGCCTTTCCCTCAGCCGGTGGGTGGGGGTCCCACGGGGCACCAAGCCAGGTGCTGGCCTGTGCGTGACCCCCTAGGCTCACAGTCCTGTGGACAGTCGGGGTCTTCCAAGAGGGGCTGTGGGGGCAGGTTCAAGGCTTTGCGGTCACTGACAGCAGCCGACTGGGGGGCCTTGAGCTGGCCGCTCTGGAGGGCGGGGGTGGAGGGGTACAGGTGGCAGACTTGTGGGCAGGACGCGGGCACAGTCACGGGGGAGAGGAGCTGACCAGCCAGGTGATGGTCCCTCACCCCATCCTGGCCCAACTCCACTGCCCAAGGAGGAGAGGTGGACATGGGCAGGGCGTCCAGAATCCCTGCAGCATTCTCTGTCACCACGGTGTGTCCCGGAAGGAGGAGGAGGAGGGTGAGTTAGCTGTCACCCATGGGCGAGGCAGGAACTGCGGCTGTGCTTGTAGGCTTACCACATGGCACCGAGTTGCCCCTTTCCCTGAACACCCCCCCCCACAAGCCCGGGAGGTCAGAACTGTCAGCACCATTTCACGGATGGGGAAACTGAGGCCCTGGGCCCCCGGCTCCCAGTTCCTGCCTCACGTGCCCCGGGGTCTCTGTCCTCGGCCTGGGAGGCGCGGGGTGGCGTGAAGGGCGTTGGCAGGGCAGGCTCATCACTCTCGCTGTCTGGCACCCCCTGAGGCCGGAGGCGTCTGGAGTAAATATTAGAGCCTGTTTACATTACGCTCCATTAATAGTGGGAAGTGTCACCGTGGCGCCCGCTTGGCTTCCTGCAGGCCTCTGCCGCCCGAGCCGGGAGTGGGGCGCCTTGTGGAGACGGATGCCCCACCCTGACGTTCTCCGTCAGGCTCCACACTTGCGACACCCCCGGGTGTGTGAAGACCCCCGGGCCAGTCACTGCCTCATCCTCACACCCTCGGGGGCTGGGGGGGGTGGTTCCCCACCCCTGAGACGTCTGTGTTCCCAGTTCGCAGAGAAGGAAGAGGAGGCCCAGAGGGGTGTGGGGACCGGCTGGCCCGAGGCTCCGGAAGGCCACCTGAGAAAGGGGCCGGAAGTCCGTCCCAGACCAGCCAAGCCAGGCCAAGGCCATCCCCACCCGTGGGCACCTGAATGGAGCCAGGAAAGCTGCGGGCAGGAGTAGGACCACTGCGCTCAGTGTCCACGGAGGGGAGGCTCCCCTGCACAGGCGAGAGGGGGAGGGGAGGGAGACAAGACAGGGCTGGGGAAATCCACCACCCTCCGCCCGCCCGTGCAGCCAGGCCCAGGCCCCTGCTCTTTCCCTGGGTGAACCCCAAGTTCCCCATGACTGCCTGTCCCTGGGAGCCTCCCCAGACTTGCAGTGGGCCCCAGGCCCTCCACTGGCTGCCCCTCCCCATCCTGCTTTCAGGGCTCCTCCCACCCTGGGCAGGGCGGGAGGGGGGGGGTCCATTCTATTCGGTGTTTTGGTCTGACCTTGGCATGCTCCCAGCTCCGCCATCTGTAAGTGGGAGCCTCTGCCCAGATGGCAGGAGCCCTGCTCTGTGGATCCCAGGGGTGGTGGGGCGGGGGTGCGCTGGCAGCAGGCGTAGCCCGGGGGCGGAGCCCCTGAGACCTTGGCCATCTCCCTGCCCCTCTCTGGGCCTCACTCCTCATCCGTAATCAGAGCTTAGAGCACATGGCGCCCCAGCCTGGGGGCAGGAGCTGTCTGCTCCCTCTGCCCACCCAGCGGGGCTGCACACCCGCCTCCCAGGGGGCCCAGCAAGGACACAAGCAGGGCACCACTCTGCGTGCTCGAAACCAGCAGAGGCTCTGCCTCCCCGCCCCCTGGGGCCCCCCAGCCTCCAGGGCGCAGCTTGGGGATGGGGGGTGTCCTGGGCAGAGAGGGGGCCTCATAGAATGTGGGGTCCTCTGCCGTATTCCAAGTCAGGGACACCTACCCGGGGTAGCTCATGACAGAGTGGGAGCTCCTGAGGGAGTCCCAGGTGGGGGTTAGCGGTGGGGTGTGAACTTGGCAGGACGAGCAGGCCAGGTGCACGGTCACCTGCCCTGCACTCAGCATCGGGACCCCAACTGTGGCCCCAGGGAGACCTCAGCGTCCCCAGCATCCACAGGGCCCGGGGCCCACGGGCCTTTGCATCCAGACACCACAAGGGCAGAAGGGCGGCTGGCCCTGTTTCCCACAGGTGTCCAGACTACTGCAGGCCTTGGGACCCACTCACGGAGGAGTCCTGGGACCCAAGGGTCTTCCTCCACCCCACCTACCCCCAGGGACACCCCCTCCTAGTGGCCTGCTGGGGGGTGGAGCGTCAGGCTCCAGTGCGTGGGGGGAGGTCTAGGAGTTCAGACTCTACCCTGCCTGCTCCAGTGCCAAGCTCGGGGCGGACAGCAGGGTCAGCTTCGGGAACCCTAAGGCCAGAGGGTCATGGACAGGGCACCCCTGTCCAGCCCACGGCAGGCACCATGGGCAACAGGGTATCCCCCACACACATGCCCCTCGGCCACACCAGCCTCCCCAATCTTGAGCGAGATATGTGCCATCCTGAGCCTCAGTTTCCTCCTCTGTCGAGTGGGGGATGATTGATTGACACCTCCCACCTGGAGGTGGGGCTGTGTGAATTAGACACACGTGTGCGAGTGCTGTGAGTACATGGACTGTGGTGTATAGATGTACATCGTGCATGGGTCTAAGTTGTGTGCATGCATGTGTATGTATGTGCATGTGTATGTTAAATATATGTGGGTGTGGGAACACATGTGGAGCTCAGAGTGTAATGACCGGCGATGAGCCTGAGATAACGGTGGAAATGGGGCGCCCTGGAAGGGCCCGGCACCCCCACTCACTTTCTCCTGTTCATTCCACAGCACCCTCCCCTCCCTGCGCCGGGCAGAGTTGGGGGTCCTGGTCCCAGCAGGACCCCGCCGCACTGCATGCCCCGTCCCGCTAAGACCCCCTCTCTCACACGTCCCCCGGGGTAAGCCCCATGCCCGGGCTTCCCCCGGAACCTGCCCACACCTGGCAGGGGCAGAGCTAAGAGCACAGTCTGGGCTCAGGATTGCTGGGTTCTCGGAGCTGCCTGTGACCTTGGGGGAGCCCCTCCCACTGATCCACTGGAGATGCCCTCAGCTGGATCAAGGTCTCTGGGGAACTGAGGCCACCAGGTGGCGCTGCTGGCCTGGAAGAGGCGGCCAGCTCCCCTGGCTGGCAGGGACCCTCCACCTGGCCCCCCGACCCTTGGAGGGGTGGCCCTGGAGCCCACCATCCTGGAAAGGTGCTTGGAGGAGCAGAGCTACTGCAGTTCCCTGGCCCACCTGGGAAGGAGAGGAACAGGGGTCAGGGAAACCCAGGCCACACCTTGCTGCAAGTCTGCGCCTCCCCACCTGCCAGGGTGAGCTGAGCCAGGGAGCCACAGGGAGGGGAGGTCAAACGGAGAGCCAGCCCACCCCGTGGGACAAGGCCTGGCGTCACCTCATTCGCCATCTTGCGAGCCCAGAGCAGGTGAGACGCCTGCTGTGAGTCACACAGCCTGGCAGCGGAGTGGCTCGCTGTGGCGGCGGGAGAGAGGAGGGCCCAAGGGCTGGGATGTCCTGACAGCAGCACCCGGTTTCCAGCCAGGGCGCTGGCACCTGCCCCAAGCCTGGGCAGTGAGGGAGCAGGAGACAGACGGATGGACGGACGCCAGGGGGAAACTGGCCTGGGTAGGAGTGACTCAGGGGTCCCTGCCCTCTTCTGTCAGGCAGAGGTGACAGGCCCTGCTTGTAGGGACCGAGGAGACAGTGTCCAGTAGACCCCAGTCGGATGGCTGGGCTGACACTCCCCATGTCTCCATCTGCCCACCTTCATCCACAAGGCAGCTCCCACCGGTCCCGCTGAGGAGGGCACCAGGCCGACTCCAGCCAGCTCAGCCCAGCTCCTGCATTCCTTCGGGGGCCAGTGGGACTGGCCACTCCCCCAGGTGTGCCCATGTGTGCCCCAGGGGCGGGCAGTGTGGCCAAGGGGCCCTGAGACCCTCGCATGGGCCCCTCCCTGAACAACGGCCACCTTCCCAGGCCCGGTCCTCCCTCTGGGACGTACTTGTCCTTCCAACCTGTCCTGTCCTTCCTCCGTCCACCCGCCCCTGGCCCGTCTACCCGTCATGGACCAGGCCCCCTTCCCAAAGCTGCTCTCCTCCCTAGCCACCAGGCCCTTGCTGGGGCGGAGAGATGGCAATAGTCCAGAACCTTCATTCTTGTTATAAACGTGTTTAAATGTTTTCATTTATCGATTTGAGAGAGAGAGATGGGAAGGGAGAGAGAGACACTGACTGGTCGTCCCATTTATGTATGTGCTCATTGCTTGTTTCTTGTATGTGCTCGGGCTGGGGATCAAACCCACAACCTTGGTGTATCGGGCCACACTCCAACCACCTGAGCCACCTGGCCGGGGCCAGAGAACCTCAGTTCTCTAAACCAGAACCTTGAAATCCTCTCGTGGATCCCTCTTCACTGTAATGGCTCTAGAACCTTCTGTCCCTCCCTTCTCCCCTGCTCTGTAGCCTCCGCCTCCAAGCCCCCTAAGCCTCCCACAGGGGTGGCCTCAGGCCTCAGCTTGCCAAGGACCCCCTCAAAGGGGACAAAAATTGCAGGGCCAGCCCGAGGAAGGCGAGAGAGGGAGGTATATGATTCAGAGATGCTCCCAGAACCCCCCAGGGCGTTGTCCCTGCAGCCTGGTGGGAAGTTCTCGGGCAGACCCTGCAGAGGGGTGGCTGGGTGTGAGGAAGGGTATTCGGATGCTACCCCTGAGAGCCAGCCCCAGGGACAGGGGAGAAGGGAGTGGACAGGTGCCCTGCCCGCCTCCAGTCCCACCCGAGCCTGGTGCCCAGCACTCCGCTGGTCCTCCACAAAGATCTGTGCTTATGGGACTGGGTTCAAATCCCAGGCCCAGCCGTGAGTGGCTGTGTGACCTCTGAGCAGGCGTGTCCACCTGTCTGAGCTGACCAGTAAAATGGCCTTACCGATGGAAGGCTAACTTCTCCGGCCATTGTGATGGAAATGCAGGGGAAGGGACAGGCATTCCGCCACCGCTCGCCTGTGAGTGAGAACGGGCTCCACTGATCAGTCACTCAACAAACATTTACTGAGCACCTACTATGCTCCTTGGCACAGAATTGGAGGAGACAGCAATGACTGAGGCACAGTCCCCATTTCCAGAGGCCCACGGTTGGGGGAGGCCCTGGCAGAGATCCATACTCGGGCTCAACTACCCTCCACAGGGTCAGGGAAGGCTTTCCAGAGGATGTGGCCTGTAGCTGGGTTTTGAGGGATAAGTAGGAGTTTGCCTCTTGGAGAGAAGCAAGCAAGGGTCCAGCAGCAGGCACTGGGCGGGGGGAGAGGCTCAAAGGTGTGGGCGTGCAGGCTGTACCAGGGGGAGCGCAGGGTCGGAGGCCTGGCGGAGGGACGGTGGGCAGGTCACTTGCCCTCTCGGGGCCTCAGTTCCCTGATGTCTAGAATGAGGACAGAAACATCACCTTCCCAGCAAGACAATGACTGTGGAAAGTACCGGGCAAATGCTAATGCTCCCTATTTAATTTTCCATGTTCTCTTTGGAGGTCGAGGTTATTTCTGTCCGTACTCGGCTATTTCAAGGCCCAGAGCTCGCCCTTTCCCACAGAGGACTGCGGCTGCCGAGGTGGGAGGACGGGGCAGGGGCCCAAGGAGCAGGACCCCGGGCCTTGTCGCCAGGGGGTCCCCACCCCCTTGCCCCACCCTGAGACCCTTCAGGGTCGTCACTCCCGGGAGAGGGCAGGAGGGGCCGGCTGGAGGTAGGCAATGTGCGTGGGGCGGGGCCGACAGACAGACCTCCTTTCCGGCGGGTGCTGGTGGCTGTCCCAGGCCCCTGCAGGGGTGCAAGGCAGGACCTGCCTCCTCTGGTGTCTGCTGTGGTGGGGGTGGGGGCGGGGCACATGCTGGGACTTCGGAAGCTCAGTGTTTACAACTCCGACCTCAGGGTCCGGAGCCCCTGCCACTGCCGGCTTGCCGCACCTGCCACCTCAGGAAGAGTCACCTGCAGGCACCGGTCTCCCTCGTGTTCATGTGGCTTGGGGGTGTGGAAGGGCCGGCCCAGCCCGGCCCGGCGCTCAGGGGCAGGGCTGTCCCTGGGGGCACAGAAGCCACCAGGTCAAGGCCCCAGTCCCAAGGGCTGTGAGGGGTGTGGGACCCCCAAAGAGGAGTTCAAACTCCAGCGCCAACCCAAGTGGCCCCGGGCTCCCAGCAGGCCCGCCCCCCTCTCTGCTTCCGGTCCTTTACACGGTCGCTTGCTGCAGCCAAAAGGCGGACACAGCTCGCACAGCTGCGGCAGAGGACCGGCCGGACGACCCCACGTGGGAAGATCACTCAGCCGTGCGACGGAACGAAGCACCAACACCCACGTGCGAGGTGGATGGACCTCGAGAACATCAGGCTGCGTGGAAGGAGCCAGATGCAAGGGCCACGGGTGGCCCGGTCCCGCTCCCAGGAGATTTCCGGAACAGGCAGCTGCACAAGCAGCGGTGACTGGGGCCACAGGAGGGTTGGGGTGACCACCTGCTGGGCACAGGCTCTCCGTGTGGAGTGAGGGAATGTTCTGGCACGAGGCAGAGGTGGCGGCAGCCCCACATGATTGCTCTGCCAAATGCCCTGCGCCTCTTGCTTTACCGTGGTTAACGTTATGTTATGTGAGCTTCACCCCCAGAAAAAAGCCTGTTTTTAAAATCCCGTATCTGATAAACAGGGATAACAGGACTGGGGATGCCACTGGCCCCACACACCACCTGCAGTGCATGGGGCTCGCCCAGCACCGCCCCGGCCCAGCCGGGCGCTCCCTGTGGCCAGGCTGCGCTGTGCTGAGGGGGCCATGAGTGGAAAGTGCCATCAACGTGACCTGCTGGGCCTGGCATCCCTGCTGGCTCTGAGGTTTCCCGGAGAAGGTATCCTAGAGACCGGCCGGCAGCCTGCGCCTACCTCCACATCACCCGCATACCTGCCGTTCCAGGAGGGGCCCCAGGGCTACAGGCTATCTGCCACCGGGGGCCTGGGATCACAGGGTCACAGCCCAGTGCCAGCCTGAGCCCAAGTCCACGCACTTTGGTGGGCCAGGCTGAGCTGCTGGTGACCGCCACCAGGGGTCCCGGGATCGGCCTGACCCACCCGCTCCATGATGGCAGCTGGCCAGGTCTCCGGCCAGCGTCGGCCTGGGGCCACGGTCAGCCAGCCCCCAAAAGGCTGTCTGAGTCTCCTGTGGCTGCCGTTACACAAAAATACCCCGAACTCTGTGGTTTAAAGCAGCCCACGTTTGCTGTGACAGTTCCCAAGGGCAGGGGCCCCAAGTCCCAGGTGGCAGCTCCCTCTGGAGGCTCCAGGGCAGAACCCCCGCTGGCCTCCCCAGCTCCTCGGTACCCAGGACCATGCTGTGACCCTGCTCCATCCCGCTCGCCCCAGGGCCCACGCGGGCTTGCCAATCCTGCCCCGCTGCCTGGGCCCCACAGTGTGAGAGGCACTCTCTCCCCTGGCTGCCCCGTCCCTCCCAAGGGGAGGGCATGGAGCTGGGCACAGGGCCTGGAGCCCAGCAGACCCAGGGGACATCAGTCAGGTGCCCGAGGAGGGATATCCTGGGTGCCTTCCCCTCCCCCACCGGGTGCCCTCAGCCAACCTTGGCAACAGCTTCTCATCTCCCCGGGCCTGGGCCGTGCCAGCCACTTAAATAAATGAATGTTCCCGTCACCAATGACTCATGGATGAGAGTGCCACCAAGGTCCTTGCCAAAGGCCACTGGCCCCCAGCCCACCTGGGAGCAGCCCGTCACCCAATGGGGACACTGCTGAAGCCACCCGCTGTCACGCCAAGCCGCCTCTGTGTCCTTTCTAGTGGTGTCTCAGTGCCCTGTGCCATCTGTGAGCTTGTTCAGGCCCTGCAAGGAGGCAGGGACCCCCATCTCACCAGACTTCTGAGCCTGGGGGCCCCTCAAGGACCAGCTGTGCCTGGCTCCTCAGCTTAGCACAGGCCGGAGAATGGGCCCCCGGGCCCCCAGCCTCCACGGTCCAGGAGACTGGCACCCCAGGAGGGGGAACAAGACGGCCCAGCGCTGAACTGCCCAAGCCCCTTTGTCCCCAGGGGAGGGGGGACCTTGCTGATGGGTGGTCGTGGTCCAGGCCCCCAGGGCTCGGGTGTGGCAGAGAACAGGAAGGGTCTCCAGGGGCCACCAGCTGGCTGCTGAGACCCTGCTCTGCGCCTGGGTGGACGCTACATTGAGCCTCAGCTCCTCCCTCTCTGAAACGGGAGAAATCGAACTTCCATGCAAAGCTTAGAGGGGTGGGTGACAGACAGACTGGCCCCCCCACCCCTCCAGCTGGCCAGCCACCAAGGGGTGACTCAGGGACTGCAACCCACTCTGGCTGACCCCAGAGCTCACCCCAAGATGGAGGTGGGAGAACGGCCAGGCTGCCCGGCCACCCCCCAGGGCCCAAGCATCAGGATCTTTCAGGGCACCTACCGTGCAGACTGATAACCACTTTTAAAACATTTACATTCTGTGGAAACCTACTTGGGGCACGCTCCCATGTTCAGTAAGTACTGAAGGTCTGCAGCAGCACCCCACATCTGTGGGCATCCGACTGGGTCGCTTTCAACAAACGCACCGCAGGGTCACCTTGTGGGGGTCAGACGTGGGGTGGGGCAGGAGGCCGGACGTCGGGCCTGGGGCCAAGTGGGGCACACAGGTGCCGTGCAAGCAGGTTGCACGCCTGACAGCCACAGCGCGTCATTGACCAACGCTACCTCAATACATCTGATTTAAAAATGTTTCCAAAGCTTCTGATTCGCACGCAGAGGTGGGACTCAGGCCAGAGGGCAGGGAGGGGTGCCTCCCTCCTCGTCCGGCTGAGACCAAGGTCACAGCATCATCTGCGAACAGAGCAGCGGACCGACAGGAAGAGGAGAGCGAGACGCTCATTACCGCCCTCAGCCTGGCCCAGACAAGCCTCGGCAGGGGAGCGCCCAGCCAGCGGGGTGTTTCCTAGCTACGGGGAGTAAACAGGTGCGAGGACTGTGGGCTTCAGGCCAGCGCCGCCCCTCCCCCACCACCAGGTTACCAGGTGGGATGTTTGGCAGTACCTACCTTGGGCTAAGCATGACTCTCTTTTTGAAAACTAGAAGTGTTCCTGGGGGCAGCACAGTGGCCCCCCAACACCCCAGTGGCATCACTGTGACAGCCGAGGGCAGTGCCAGGCCGGAGCCTCCCGGCAGAGGAGTGGCCTTGATTGCTGTGGCCACAGCGGGGAGGTCAGACCGCTGCCTTCTCCCATCGCCTCGGGCTTTCTCTGCTGTGTGATGCTGGGTGAATGGGCACCCTCTCTGGGCTCAGCGTGCTCCCTGAAGAATGAGAGTGGGTCTCAGGGGCAGGGGTTAGAGTCAGCCACCTGCAGCAGGGATTCAGGCCCTTCCTCGTCTCACTGGGTCCGAGGGCAGGGGGTGGGGGGCAGGTTGCCTGCTCAGGCTCAGGTGCACGTGTGTGCACCTGCATCGACTTCCTGGTTTCCCCAAACCCCCTTTCCAGCCTCCCTCACCCTCCGTGTCACCTGTGTCCTGGCCCAGGTGTGTGCGTAAGGGCTTGGACAAGGGAGGGAGAATCTACAGGTCAGACTGGGTCAAGGTCAGGTACACAGGCAAGACACCAACGGGAGGGGAGGGGCCCAGGTTTGAGCAGGAGCGTGCTGTGTCTGTCATCCCTGCGTCCAGACCCTTGCCAGCAGGAGGTCACACACAGGGTTCCAGCAGAGGCCAGCCCTGGAAACACGGCTGACCCCAGGCGTCAGGCAGGGTGCCCCTGGGGGAGCGGGCAGGAGAGGACTGCACCGCGACAGCCAGCTTCAGAGAGTGCCCGGGCCTCTCACCCGCCGAGCCCAGTCCCACAATGAATCCTGATCTTGGCCGCACACTGACCCTTGATTGTGGTCGCAGGCTTCCTCAGTAAGCCCTGACTCTGGTCGAATGCTGAGCCGAGATCCCAGCCATACGCTGAGCCCTGAACCTGCTCACAAATCCATGGACCAGAACCAGTCACACGAACCGGTTCAGGGATTGGGGGAGGACTGAGGGGGAACTGCAATCCTTTTTAGGCCTAAAAGGGGGATAACTGGGTCTCCTCTGAGGGGCCAAGCCAGGGCCAAGCTGGTGAGCCCAAGGGCCTGCGTCCGCTCAGAGGTGGCGCCTTTTCTAATGTGTGGGGAGGGGCTGTAAACCTGAAGGTATGCCCTGACACAGCCTCCCAAATGCCCAGGACCCTACTCAGGCCCTCCCAAACCACCCCTCCCTGTCCCCCCACCCCCTCCAGGAATCACTATAAATACTGTTGACAGACTGAGTAAATTGGCTCCGGCCTCCGGCAGGATTTTCCCACTGAATCCTCACAGCCTGTTTTCAATAGTATCTAGTATCCCATTTGCTAGAGAGGGACACTGGACCTCGGAGAGGTGAGGTGGCTTGCCCAAGGGCACGCAGCTCATTCCGGTGGAGCAGAGTTTGAACCCAGGACTAGGGGACCCAAGAGCAGCCTCCCTTCCACTCCATCGGCAGGTCGGCTTCATTCCGCCTGTTTTCAGGGACCCACTGCTCCCGCCAGGGTTAGGGGTGGAGCTTTAAAGATGAATCGGGGAGCTCCCACCCCATCAGCACACGGGCAGGGTTCCGTCCTGTGTCTGCCACCCATGAGCTGGGCGAACGTGGGCAAGTTACCTGACCTCCCTGAACTGCTGTCTCCTAGCCTGTAAATGGGCTGGTAAAATCTATTTCTTGCATAAATAAGAGGTCTTTTTTTTTTTTTTCTTTCAGAAATGCTGAACAAAAGCTGCTACACAGGACACCCCTAAAAAGTGTCTGCTTAAACAGCAAACCAGCAGTGTTCCAGGATCAAAGCACGGTGACCCCAGGGGTGGGTACAGATGATGTGACAGCATCCAGGGGAAGGGGGCGCCCTGCAGAGGCCCCCAAGGCCCACACCGGGTTCCTTGACGTCGGGTAGGTCAGCAGAGACTATGGGGTGAATCTCTCTCTTACTGCCCACTCTATCTCATAAAATGCTACCCCCCACTCAAGGAATCCTGATGAGTTGTCCTTTCTGCTCTGAAGGGGCCTGCCAGGCTCCCAGCACAGCGTGCCACCCCCCATCCCCTGGACATTTCTGCTCAGGGCTGTGGCCGTGGACACCAGCCAGTGACTCCTGCTTCCATGAGTTCCAATACCGAGGACAGGAACAGGTGCCAGCTCAGAGCCCACCCCTTGTCCCCATCCCTGTCATGCCCACCAGGGTCCTTGCGGGGAGCCCCCGAGTGTGGACCCAAGCCCCCCAACTTGAAGGCTGAGCTAATGTGGTTCTGCAGAGTACCCGCCAGGCAGGCAGGTGGGTGCTGTCTGCCTAGTTACAGCTATGGGAAACGAGCCTCGGAGGGGGACATGGGTGTCCCTAGCCACACAGGCACAGAAGGCCCATGGGGTTCCTTCCCCTTCCTTAAATTTCCAGCTGGTTCTACCCATGCCCACTGACCTCGCAGCTGCCGCTGAGCCTCAGAAGGCTTGGCAGGAACCCCAACCCCATCCCTGAGCCGGACAGACCTAGTTTTTGCAGGCTGAGCAAACACTGCTCCCCGGGAGGGTGGATCCACCTCCTCCACGGTCCCCAAAGGGCCAGTCTGCCCACAGACAGATCAGGGTAGGGGAACGGAAACAGATTACAACCTGATGTATTCCAAATTGGAAGCAAAAATCCCAGTCCCCAGGGGTTGGGTGGAAGGGCCACACCAGTGGGGAAGGAAGGATGTAGACACAGCA
This sequence comes from Anoura caudifer, assembly GCA_004027475.1. NCBI lineage: Eukaryota > Metazoa > Chordata > Mammalia > Chiroptera > Phyllostomidae > Anoura > Anoura caudifer. The sequence goes on along the minus strand of PVKU01004368.1, from coordinate 67,892 downwards.
GGAGACAGCGGGGTCCCGACAGGTGGCAGGAATCCTGGAACTTGAGGTGAGACAGCAAGTCCTGGGAAAGGGCCCCCGTCCCGCCAGCCTGCTCCCCTCCAGCCCTACGCCGCCCGGTGAGGACCTAGAATCGGGCCCCTCCCCGCAACCACCGACCTGTGCGAAGGGTGGGGCTCGCAAATGATGTTCCCCCCTTCATTTCCCCCAACTTAACACTCAATGAACAGATAAAAGAGTAAGGCATATGAAAAGCCCAATGCGCCTCTATTCCTGAGTCTGCGGATACTGGAGGGGGTGCTCAGGCATCCCGCTACAGCGGACTCCTTCTCGGCGCCCCAGCCAGGAGCAGAGTTAAGACTCCCCGCACCGCCCGGCGCCCAATGACTCAGCGCCGCCTGCAGGCAGGGGTCCCGGGCTGGGCATGCGCAGAGGGCACACCGCCTGAGGGCCGGGCTCCCGAGGCTGGGCATGCGCAGAGGACGCACAGCCTGCGGGCGGGGCTCCTGGGCTGAGCATGCGCAAGGCCTTCTTCCAGACCCAAAAATCGGAGGGGCGGGAAGCCAGCACCAGCACCCGGGAGAGCGACGTCCACGTGGGACCTCCCCAGAGAGAGGGGAACTAACGCCCCCGACCCCACACACACCAGCCCCCAAGGGTAGCCTGTCAGAGGCCTGGGAGTTCTTCCCCCCTTGCACGCAGACACCCACATCTCCCCTTTCCTGCCCTTCCGGTGCTGTCCAATCTCACAGCCTCACCCTTGCTACCTCCGAGCCCTCTCCCAAGCGCCAGGAGGATCTTTTAGGACAGAATACCGCCCGCCCCTCGCCAGTCCCCTTCCCGGCGCTGCCACTGCTCAGGAGTGAGAAGATCCGCATCCCCAGCCTGGCCCAGGAGGCCTGCCCAGGCCCTGCCCCGCCTGGCCTCTGCTCACAGCGGCCCAGCGGCGGAGCCCCCACCACAAGGCATCTGCAGGATCCCACCGGCTTCCTACACCTTCTTCAGTTCGCACAGGCACGTCCTGGCCCGGATCCCTCTGCTGTCTGCCCTTTGAATGCCAGCCACGTATAACTCCAACGGACTGAAAGTCACAGTGTGGCACTTAGTATCCGTTTAACTGACTAGAGCCTGTCACCAGACCGTGAGCTCCAGGAGGGCAGGGCTTTGTCTCTCCGTTCCCAGCTAAATCCCCATTGCCTAGCATAGCAGCTGGCATGTAGTAGGTGCTCAATAAATACAGGGTCTGGCAGAAGTAACGCTTGCTTGAGTGTGGTTGGTAGGGTAATAATATGGGTGTAATAATTTATAGTTTTAATTCGAACATTTCACTTGAAATGTCACATGGTGTGCTTGAGTATGATACTGTTATGTTACAGAATTACATGCTTACGATTTTGTAATAAAAAAGGGGAGTTATTTGTGCCAGACCCTGTATTTGGAGGGGGGCGGCGGGAGATGGACACTCTAAGGCTGGGCATTGTGGGCTAGCTAGAGGACCCCAAATATGATACTCACCGCGAAGGAAGATGAACAAGGAGCCCTAAGTGAGTTTGCTCGCAGAGCAGGTAGACTTTCTGTCCTGGGAGCAGAGTTCAGCTCAGGTAAGAGGAGGCCACACACCAGAAATGAAGTTCTGGGCCCGAAATTTGGATGACGTGGCCACAGGTAGCTCTCAGTGGGCACACCTTCGCACGCTTGTGAATGCATCAGTTCCCACTCTGGCCCGTGAGAGCAGTCCCAATGCCATGGCCCCTGCTTCGCAGAGCAGCCACATGAGGCTCAGGGAGGCCACCTCACTCAGGCCACAAAGCTGGACGTGCTCCTGACCCAGCTGTCTTTTTTCCCGAGTCCTGGAGGCCGGGCCAGGCTGGGAGGGCGCCGGCCCATTAGTCTGTGTGCATGCTCCCTAACAGCCCTGGATATCTGTGGCCACAACCCTGGTGTACCCCTAGATCCAGGTGCCATGGGGAGCCCCTCATTCAGGGTGCTGGCCCTTTCTGCCCCGAGGCCCTCGCTGACTGCTGCTGCCGGGGGCCGCCCTGGCTGAGTGCCCACCAGCGTGTGAAGTGCTTCCCGAGGGAGTCCCCGGGGAAGCCCCGGCAGCTGCCTGCTGTGGAGCACATCAAGGAGAAGGCCTTCCTTCCGGCCTCCTCCGCCAGGGCCGATGGGGTCAGGTCTCGGGTCATCCTCCAGCTGGAACAGGAAGCCTCACATTGGTCTGGAGACTGGGGTGGCCAGGGGCTGGGAGGCTGACCGAAAGGGCTGGGGACACCAGCTGTCTGGGTTGACACGGATTCGGGCCGTTCTGTGGCTCTGTGACTGACCCTGCTGTGGACACGCGACAGAGCCCAGACTCAGCGCTGCTCTCTGTGCAATCTGGGGCCAGTCCTCTGAGCCCGCCCTGTGCGCCCCACTGGGGCTGCATCTGAGTGGGGAGCCCGGGCCCACCGCAGCTCTCTCCGAGGCCCATCACACACACCCGGGCCAGCCTCACATGGCTCCTGGGCACCCGAAGTGCAGCTGGTCCGAGCTGGCACATGCTGTGAGGTGAAGCCCCGGCAGGTTTCAGAGACCTAGCAATGGGGAAAATGCCCTCAGAGGGCGCTTTTCAAAGCAAGCCCGGCCTGCCCTCCCCTGCCTCAAGCCCGCGGTGGCTCCCACAGCCCTCGGAGGGAGTCCCTCACACCCAGAGTGGAGTTTCGTTGTGACTCAGTGTCACCCCTCGCCGCTAAGCCCACCTTCCATCTGACCCAACTGTCTGCATCCCTCCCTACCTCCGGCCCCTTGCACGAGCCATCCCTCTGCTGGAAATGCCCTCCCCTGACCCCTGCTTCTTTTCTAGTCTCTGCCACCCCTTCCTGGACACTCCTGGGCCCACCTCCCCCATTCACTCCGCAGCCCCACTGGCTGGGGCCGAGTGGGGTCGTGCTGAGCGACTTCCCTCTGAGCCTCGGTTCACTCACCTGTAACCTGGGAGCTGGGGCAGGGCCTACGGCGTGTAAGCGCAGCTGCAGAGATGGCACGCTCATGCACTTGCACGGGGCTGTGCACACAGCAGGTGCCCCAGAACCTGCGGTCAGAGCCCACCGAGGCAGCCACACTCCTGAATGAGCCAGGGAACTTAAATCCTTCTGGAGCCCGAGCCCGCGCAGAGCTCCCAGGGGACATGGCACGTGCTGCCCAGCGCCTCCCGGCCGCCCAGGCGTCCTCCACTTAGGGCAGGGCCCCTGGGCCACAGCCGGCCAGCCACCTGTCTGTGTGCAGGCTTGGAGCTAGGAATGGTTGGAGACAGGTGTGCAGAAGGCTGGCCTTCCGGGCACATGACGACCACCTGCAACTCCTCTTTCGGTGCCTGTGAATAAACCTTTTTCTGAGGTGCAGCCGTGCCCATCCCTTCGCACGCGGCCTAGGGCTGCCTGCAGAACTGAGTCATTGAACAGGCAAGCGTGACCCTCCAAGAAGAACACATTTACTGTCTGGCCCTTTCCGGAGTTTGCTGATCCCTGCCTTACATGATCTTCGCAACCCTCTGGATAGGTGCCATCAGCCCACGGGGAAACTGAGGCACAGAGGGGCTGGGCTGTCGGTCACTGAAGGGCCCGCAGCGACTGTCCGTGCTCCTGGCCGTTGGGTGCGCAGTGCGCCCCACCCAGGGGCTCAGAGGCACCAGGCAGCCCCGCCTTTCCCAGCTGCCCAGCCCCAGGTCTCAGAGGTTGTGTTTTGCTTTGTAGAGGGTGTGATGAGCTTTTAAATATTCATGCGGTCGCCCACACCCAAGGGAGGCCCGCATCTGCCAGACGCTGCTCCTCACTTCAGATGCGTAAATGGTCTTCACAGCCTCTGTGTGTTCGTTAGCTCGGGCTGCCTTGACCAACCCCGCAGCCAGGGCAGCCGGGACCGGGGACAGTGGTGGCCTCCCGGTCCCAGAGGCCGGGAGTCCGAGATCCAGGCGGCAGTGGGGCTGGCTCCTTCTGAGGCCCCCTGGTGAGGGAGCACCTGTCCCAGGCCCCTGTCCTTGGCCTGTGGGTGGCTGTCCACCTGGTCACGTGGTGCTCTCCCTGTGTCCCTGTGTCCAGATGTCCCCCACTCATAAGGGCGCCAGTCAGATTGGGTCAGGGCCACCCTAGTGACCTGGCTTCCCCTGGGTCACCTCTGCACAGGCCCCTCGGCAAGGGAGGTCCCATTCTGGGGTCCTGGGGGCTAGGACCCCCCCCACAAGAATTTGGAGGACACACGTCAACATGTAACACCCCAGAAGGGAAGAGTCACGCCCCCATTTCACAGAGGACAGAGGTCCAGCGGTCAAGAAGTGGGCCAGGACCCCATCGGGCACAAGGCTGCAGGGGACCTGCCGGGAGGAGGCTCTGGAGAGGGTGGCCCCCAGCCAAGGGTGAATCAAGTTCACCAGGGTGGATGTCAGTCAAATTTCAAAATCTGGCCCTTGCAACAGCCACCTCCTCCTCGGCTAATTGGCCGTGGGCGCCCAGGGGTTATCACTGTCTCTCCTCCGGGTCCCGGGTGACAGTTCCCACAGACGGGCGTGGGTCCTGCCCTGCCTGGGGAGCAGCCTCGGCACCTTCCCTCCCGGCCGACCCACCTCCGGGGCCAGGGCGCTGCCTTCCTCCTGGCCATGACCCTCAGTGTGCCCACCTGTAAAACGGGCTGTGCTGAGGACGGGGTGGGAGCCTGCGCAGCCCCTGCAACGGGAAGCCCCCGAGGAAGCGCACCAAGGAGCTCTGTGGGAGCGAGGGCCCGGAAACCCGACTGCGGACAGTTGTCTCCCACTTAGAAAGTCCTTCAGGGACCCGCCCCGCTCTGTTGGAGGAAGCAGGCTCAGAGGGAGGCAGAGTGGGGTGGACCTCGGGCTTCTCACTCGGCGGCAGCCCCCAGGCCCTTTCCTGCCTCCGAGGTGGCTGTGGGGTCACCTCCCCAGAAGCCTCCCCGCCGGGCTGGGCTGTGGGTGTGTTGGCAGAACCTGGAGAAGGGGCACAGTGCCCTTGAGGGGTCTCGAAGGACAAGCAGAGGCTTCGTTCAGGTGACTCCAGAGCCAGGGACGATCCCACTGGGATAAGGAGGATGCCTCCAGGCCTTCGTGCAGCCTTGCCATGTGGCCAGCACCCCACTCATTAGTCCCCCAGTGGCCCACAGGTGGACACTGTCAGAGCCCGCTGCGTACAGGTCAGAAGGCAGAGGCGGAGGGGGCTCAGCACCCCACAGTGGTGAGGGTGGAGCCAGGATTCCAGGCGGTGGTGAAAGGAGTGGGCGGTTGGGTGCCCCCCTTACGGAGGCAGGCTGGCATCCCAAAGGAACGTGCCCCTGGAGACTCCCCATGGCCCCAGGTGCAGGTGAATGGAGCGTGGGCCTGCTGACCGGTACATGGGTAGAGAATGAATGGGGGGCAACGTCGGCTTGTGGGGAGCCCCTGGGGCCCAGGTGGCGGCAGGGTTTCTGAAACCCCCTAAACCCTCAGGCCCAGGGCCGACTCCCGGGAGACGGCAGCTTCTGAAGCAGGTGTCCCAGGAAACAAGCAGGAGATGAAGGCAAAACAGAGGCCCGTGCCAGCTCTCAGGTGGGCCCAGGGACGCCAGTGCGGGATCGAGGGAGAGGAGGGGCATGGGTGTCCGTGTGTGCGGTGGGAGGTGTGTGGGCGCTTCCGGAGGGGCCTGGCTCTGCGGGCACGAGGAGGTGAGTGTGCATGGCAGCCAAGTGCAGCGTGCACACGTTTGTGCATGCATGCGTGTGTGTTTGCCTGCAAGTCGGAGGGCAGAGTGTGTGCGTGTGGGCACAGATCCCCAGCTCGTGCCCAAGGGGGCCCCCACTGGATGGGCCCCAAGTCTCTCTCTGGTGGCATCGGAGACTCGAATGCTCCCAGCCATCCCCAGAAGCGCCATGTGCGAGTACACAGGGGGAAACCGAGGCACAGAGCTAGCAGAGCGCCAAGAGACGTCAACGCCTGCTTCTGATCCCAGTCCATACGCTCTGACCACGCCCTGGAACCAGGGGCTGAGCCTGTGGGGCCAGGCACTGGCCCCGCTGGGAGCTGTGTCTCCAAAGACCGCTCGCCGGGCTTCCGTGCAGGGCGCTCGTCGCCGAAAGTTGCAGCTGTGGAGACAGAGGCTCCAGCCGGCAGCACGACCTGTCCTTTCCCGGACAGGCCTGTCTGCGTCCGAGCCAGGTTCTGCATGGCACTCCTGCCTCCAGGCCTCAGCGCGCTAGGCACCTGCGCTCACCCACGAGGCTGGTGGGCTTGAGGTTCCACCCAGCTCAAGCCACTGCTCTCCAGAGACTAAGGAGGGCACCCCAAGGGCCCGCTCCCCCTGTGGCCACAGTGCTCTGGAAGTCCCTGCTCGTGGGGGCAGCCAGTGGGGAAGGTGGCAGGAGCTAGCTACCTCCCCAGGTGCATGGGGCACGGGCAAGACCGAACCGACCCAGCAGGTCGGGCTGGAACTGGGTGGGCCTCGTTCCACCCCAGCACCCAGCCTCTGCAGGATGTGGGTGACCTTATTCCTGGCCCTGAGGACATCCTGGGGTGATGGAGAGAGGGTTCAGAGCCCTGTTGTCCCCAGCAGCGGGGCTAGGCCACCATGCCACGCTCAGCCTCAGTTCTGCATCCCGCTATGGAGATCGGAATGCGGTCGGAGCGCAGCGTGAGGTCAAGGGAGTGAGGGGCAGGGGCTCGGCACAGAGCGAAGGCTCGACTGCTGGGAACTCAGGCTCCGAGGTGCTTGATCTGTAGGGCAGGACTGGGGGCCACGGGCAGGGCATTGGGGAGCCTGGGGAGTGCCAGGGCACAGCCCCCAGCACCCCGATGGCCTCCACATTATGATATGAGGCGCCCCTCCCTCTGGCCCCTTTGTCCCAGGCCTGCTTGCTTTTATTTTCTTTTAAAGATTTTATTTATTTATTTATTTATTATTTATTTATAGAGAGCGGGGAAGGGAGGGAGAGAAACATTAATCAGTTGCCTCCCGTACGAGACCCAGTGGGGGGCCAGGAGGGACCTGGTCTGCAACCCAGGCCTGGGTTCTGACGGGGAATCGAACTGGCGATCTTTCGGTTAGCGGGACGATGCCCAGACAGCTGAGCCACCGGCCAGGGCTCAGCGTCCACTCTGCACGGCTGTGAGAGCTGCTGGGGTTTGGAGCTCGAGCCCTGGGCTTGGCCCGTCTGGCGTGCAGCCCAGTTCTGCCCGATGGCGGGGTGACTGTGGGTGTGTCTGATCGGAACTGCTCCGGCTGGAACCGCTCCAGCCTCGGTCTCCTCGGGCGAGCAAAGCGAGCCATGGCGGCACCGGGTCCAAAGAAACAGGCTCTTTGAGGACCCAGGGAGTGGTGGCAGCTGCGCAGTGCCGGGCTGAGAGTCCCCCTGCTGTCCGCCGCCTGGGAGGCAGCCCTCCCCTCCGACAGCCCTACCGTCACCCCCAGGGCCCTGCCTCGGACCAGCAAGCTGCCCTAGGGTGGGACGAGGCTGTGGACCAATTCCGAGGGAGCCAGTGGTCTGGTCCAGGGGCCCGGTGCCGGAGAACAAGCCTGGTTCCATTGCGTTTACAAAAGATGGCCCCTGGGCTCGGTGAAGCGGGTGTGAAGTGGGCCTGGCCCAAGACCAAGGCCAAGGTCTGGGGGAAGCGGGAGTCCTGGGCCCGGGAGGTTCCCCAGGCCAGGCCCGAATGCTCGAGGTGGGGAGGGAGCCCTCAAGGCGGCCAGGACCAGGCCAACTGGTCAGGCACCCAGAGACGGAGCTCCAGGCGTGCCACAGGCCCCCACTGTGAGTCGCGTGCTGGCAGGGGTCCTCCCAGGGCGGCACACACCCTAGCTGCCCTGGGCTCCGCCTGCCCACTTCCCAACAGCCGCATTGTCTGCGTCGCCCACTCTCATTCCTTCGCATTGTCTGCTGTGCTCAGGCCCACCCCAGGGGGTGGCCTCTGGGACAGGGAGTGCCCACCCCAGCAACCTCACTGTGGCCTGGGCAGAACTGGCAGGAGGTACCTCTGAGTCCGTGGCAAGCGTGGCTTTCTGTCCGAAGGTGCCAGCCTAGGCCTGGCTGGCGTGGCTCAGTGGACCTAGTGCCGGCCTGCGGGCCGAAGACACCAGCCCAACAGGCACCGACACTGGACACGCACACCTTGGCAACCAGCTGAGCTGACTGGCCTCTGAGCCTTTGGCCGAGCAGTGCTCTCCACCAGGACCGCCCTCCCGTCTGTCCATCCAATGGGCCGGCCTGCAGAACCTTCCCCAGGAAGCCTTGGGGCCCCAGGTGGATATCCGTCTGCTCCTCTCTGGGTCTTGGAGCACCTTGTACAACAGAGACCCGACGGAGCCCCTCGCCTCTCCCCTTCAGGGCCGGGGCTGCCCTAAGCCTGACCCTGAAACGCCTGGAACAGCACCTGGCACAGAGTAGCCGGCCCGCGAGGAGAGAAAGGCAGAGGGAGCGGGCTGAGCTGTGCAGAGCCTGGGGCCCTGGGTCTTCCACAGGGTGGTGCTTCCCCCCCCCCCCCCCCCGCCGCCCCGAGTCCTCATGCCTCTCAGAGGCTAGCCCCGTCCTGGTCACAGACTGAGACCCGCTCCACCCTGCTCTCTGAACCTGGTGACGTACCAAACCCTGACCCCAGGCACAGACTGGACTCTGGCTTTGTGGCCGGGCCAGGGCTCGGCGCCCATCTATCCCTGCACCCTGACCCTTGCTCGCATTCCGAGACCTGCCCTTGTCAGACATTTGCCCCGACACCTGGACTGTGCGTTAAGCCTTGATCCTACCAGCAGGATCACCCCGGCTCTAGTCTTCCAGTCCGAACTCTGACCCCATCTGCCCCTGCTTACTGAGTCACACCTCCTTTACAGCTGCCCCAGAAGTTGGGACTTCCCTGGCAGGCCCCTGGAGCAAGGGTCTTGTGAGCCTCCCGTTTCGCTCTTGCTGCCCGGGGCTCCTCCCTGCCCCTCCACCAGAGCAGCACCAACTCCCCCCCACCCCCTACCCCCACCCCCCCACCCTGCTCTCTCCCCACCCCCATCATGCAGTCACTGCCCAGGGGACGACCCTGGGAAGCGCCCCGACACTCAGAGCTCCTTGGAACAGAGGGGCCCAGCGAACACCACGGAACGCAGGCCTACCGGCCCCACCGCCTCAAGAAACAGGTCAGCCCTCCGCAGCCTGGGTCCTTGGCTCTGGGTTCCAGGCGCCTGGCAACTCCTCCTGAGCTGTCCCACCTCAAGGTCCGACCATAGGACCCTGCTGCAGGCGGCCACCTAAACAGGGCCACCACCACCTGCGGACCAAAGCGGCCCTCTGCTCCATCGTCAGAGCTTCCCGGCCTTTGGGCCCAGTGCTCCGGCCCCCCTGTTGTGTAGAACAACAGGCCACTATTTGTGAACCGCTCAGCACTTCCCCAGCCTAGCCCAGCGCCCAGCATGGGCTGGCTCCGCTCCTGCACTTCCCTGGCCCCGGGCGGCAAGGTCCCAGCGCCCATTTTCCGGCCGAGAAAACGGAGGCTGAAGGAGGCTGGACCAGCTTTCACCACTGGTCCTGACTCTGGGCCGTGCCCCATGGCCCATCCAGCAGAAAATCTGGGGCCTCGGCGTCACCCCAGAACCCACCCGCCATGCCCCCTCATCCTGTCCTCAGCAGCGCGGTCACAGATGCCCCAAGGTCCCTGCTCTGCCTTTCCGTCATTCTCCAGGCACCTGATGGAAAGACCCTGCAGAACAGTGAGTCCGAGGTGTCCCCCCAGCCCCGTGCCCAGACGCCCCTGGCTCCCCCCCCCAACTGGGAGGCCCCCTGGGCACCGGCGGTGGAGCGTGCCACCCCCAGCCCCCAGCCCCGGTGTCCGGAACCTCTGGCTCCATCATTAGTGACTCGTTGCTACCTCTCCCCCCTGGGATGTAAGCCCCTCAAGAGCCAGGACTTACTCTGTTTGCACTGCCCACACTCAGCTCGTCTCCCGCACCGCACTGCCAAGGGGCGCTATTTGTGGTGGTGAATGAGCGTGTCAGCGTGGAGGGCGGCAGAGCCAGGGCGTGCCCCGTTTGGGCGAGTTTCTAAGGCGCTGTTTCCTCTGCGACCTGGGGAGGGGGAGACCTCCCCTAACCCACTGTGCTGCTGTTCACTGGCTGTCTCCCCACGAGGGTGCACATCCCAGGAGGAGGGGCTGGTTCCACAGCATCTGCAACGGCGCCTGGCCTGGAGTGGGTGTTCAGTCGCTATTTACTGAGTGGACTCACAGACAGGTGCACGGGCGGATGCACAGGTGGGTTCATGGGTAGGTGCGTGGATGGGTCCATGGATGGAAATCCCGTGTGCCAGAGAGGTCTCAGGAAGTGTTGGCCATTGGTGCAATTATACCCCCACATGAGCTCAGGCCCTTTCCTCACTTCTTGGGTTCCCATCAGCAAAATGGGGACATGAACCATCTGACCCCACAGGGCTCCTGTGAGGTTCCAGGGAGACTGCAGACAGGAGAAGAGCCTTGGAAAGTGCAGATGGCTCTGTAAACTGTGATTCAGGATGTAAAGCCCAGCTTTATTACTGTCATGTGCTGGGGGAAGCAGGGATTGCATTGTGCTGGGGTGGTCTAGGAGGGCTTCCTGGAGGAAGTGCACAGGGGACAGGTAGACCCAAGGAGGAGGGTGGGGGCTGCTGGCAGGAAAAACAGCGTGGGCAAAGGCAAGAGGAGAGAGAGTCAACCCAGCGGGCTGAGAGGGCTGCCAGTCAAGCAGGGGTGGGGTTGGAAGTCTGGAGCTAATTACTGGCTGGGGACCATGACCTGGCCAGAGCACCCCAGAGGCCCACCCTACCTTTGTTGACTTCAGCAGGTGTGTCCCGTGCCAGGGGCCCTGGGTGGGGTGGCCCCACACATCACCTGCCTTCACCCTGCATTCTGAGAAGCGCTCCCAGATGCCGCACCCTGCCACCTTCCCCGGGCGCTGGCTCCCTCCCTCCTCTCCGGGTCACGCTAGCCATTTGGCTCCCAGCTGAGCTGAAGTGGCCCCGAGCCTCTCTCCACCACTGTCCTGGCAGCTGGGGTGGCGATGCCCAGTGAGCGCTGAAGCTTCCCACTCTGACGGTGCGGGGGCTCCTTGTGAACCCTGCGACTGTGGGCAGAGGGTGCAAGGACTCGGAGCCAGGCGGCCTGGGTGCCAATCCCAGCCTGGGCCATGTACCCACGGCATGACATGGGGCCTGCCACCTTAGCTCTCGGAGCCTCCGCGTCTTCCGGCAGCCGGGGACACTAGCACACCGAGCCCAGGGCAGCTGGGACCCTGTTGGGGTTTCGCTCCCCATGGCTCTTGTCCTTGATCATTCCCAGGCTCCCAAGTCCGAGCCAGACATGTGTGAGCTCTGAACTTGTGCTCCCATTTTAGAGATGAGATGGCTGAGGTGCTGAGAAGCAAAGGCTGTTCATAGCCAGGAGGGGTAGAGCGGGGACTGGAACCCAGGCAATCTGGCACCTGTGCCATCCCCACCCCAGGACTCCTGAGTCCCTGGGCACCAGCGCCCCTTTTCACCAGTGTGAAGGCTGCCCCACACTTAGGGCCACCTGCAGTGACAGGTGGCCCCTAAGAACTCAGTTAGGAGGAAGCCTGCCCCCCATCATTCCCGAGGCCCAGGTCAGGAAGGGGACTGAGAGGCTGGCGTGCCAGGCGCGGTGTGTGTGCACGCTTGCGTGGGTCTGCTGCGAGGCTTAGTGAGCCCCGACAGGGCTCCGCCGTTCCCAGAAATGTCCCCCCTCATCAGCAGGGGATTCCTTTGGGGGGGAGCGTTGCCTGCTTCTTAAGGACCAAACACCCTGAGGGAGCAGGGGAGCAGGAAAGGCAGACACCGGTCCCAAGGCGCCGAGGGGGCTGGGAGGGGCGGAGGCGGAGGGAAGGCCCATGAGCTCTGCAGGGATTCCAGGGTGGCCGCTGCCACCTGCACGCAGGGTGCGGCCGGTCAACACCTGCTTCCCCGCGCTGCCCACTCCTTGCCCCTCACCGGCGTGGGACACCCGCTGCCTCACTGGGGCATGTCCGCCAGCCCCTTCGAGGCACCCCAGGCTCCCTCACCCTTAGGAGGGAGGCCAGGATCTGTAGCTGGCCCCCGAGGCCCCTGCAGCCTGGCTGAGTCAGTGTCCTGCGTCTCACCAATGGTCTGTGTTTGGTTGTGGAACATCAGACAGTTCCAGGAACAGGTGCAGCACGGCGGTGCCCACGTGCCTCTGCCCCCTCGGCCCAGCTGCCCCCACACGGCCGGTCCCCACCCAGGCCCGCCGGGCCCTAGACAGCTGCAGGGCAGCTTCAGGCCTTTGTCTGGGCTGGAAGGTGCCCCGCTCCCGGTGAAAAACCTGCCCTGATCTCTCCCGGAGAAGCTTCTGGGTCTGCCCAGGCTCGGAGGGCAAGGGCCACAGCTCGGCCACGAGGGCCTCCCCAGAGGTGCCCCCCTGCTGTAGACGCCAGCGTTCTGCCCCTCGAAGAGGTGGCACCGAGACCCACCAGCGCACAGGAGCAGTGCGGCAGCCTGGGAGGAGCCCCAGCTTCCAAGGAGACACGCCTGTGTCCCCAGGTGTCCCTCTGACCTGGGTAGCTGTGCTGCCCTAAGTGGCCGTATGACCCTGGGTCACCCTATGACCAGGTAGCCATGTGACTTCTGGCAACTGTATGACCTCAGGTAGCCATATGACCCCAAGAAGACATATGAACTTGGAAAGCCATATGACCCCAGATAGTCCTATGACTTCCCCCCAAAGTGGCCAGATGACCCTGGAAAGATTTATGACCCCAGGAAGCTGTATGACCCCAAGTGGCTGCATTCCCCCGGAAAGGTGCATGACCTCTGGGAGCCTGCTGCTGTCCTGGTGATTTGAGGCCCTGGAAGTCCCGCTGTGGACTTGCCCCTCTTGGGGCTGAGGCTGCTCTGAAGGCCCCTCCCTGCCCAGGACATGCATTGTCCTCTCGGGGCTCGGGTTCGGTCGTGGGCGGCAGGGGGCCTGGCTTTGCTTAGGATCCGGGACCTGTGGGGTGTGGCCCACCTGGCGCTTGCGGACATGAGCTGCTTTTCCCAGCGCCACCCACGGGAAGTGGCAGAGCTGGGGTTCAGCTCCGGTGCCCTCTGCTCTCTTCGCCACGCCTGGGATGGGCTCACAGGGAAGTGGGAGGAGAAGAGGGAGAGCAGGTGACAGGTGGGCACAGCTGCAAACCACCCCTGAGAATGAATGCACATGCGTGCACGTGTGTGCGTGTGGCCCACCCGGCTCAGAGCAGGCGCTCAGGCTTACCTGGTGATGAATAGGCATGCTAACTGAGAGGCTGGCAAAAGTTTGTTTTCAAAAGTGTTTGTTGCATAAAAAGCCAAGGGCAGATTGCCAACGAGCCGAGGAAGCAACCTCTGAAGGGAGTGTCCAGCCGGGACACTGTCCCAGTGTCTGGGCTCTCTTTCCCCCTCTCTGCTGGGTTCCTAAAGAGACCCAGCAAGGCCTGGAAGGGGCCTCAGTTAGCGAGTGGGCTTCTTTATTGTTTTTAATCACAGTCAAACCCCAGCTGTCCCGGCAGATCGAGCTCCACAAACATCACTTCCTTTCCATCGCCAGCCCCCAGGAAGTAGAAAGTTGAAGATCGTTGCTAATCGGATGCTGAGAAGGCCTGACTTGCAGTTCCGTATAGCACTGGGGATAAGGGGCAGTCCCCCCCTTATCCTCAGGGATACATTCCAAGACCCCCAGTGGGTGCCTGACACCGCAGAGGGTAGCCAGCCCCGTATACACGGCTTTTTCCTGCACCTGCAAACATATGTTATAGTATAATCTATAAATTAGCCGCATCAAGAGATTAACGTGTCACTAATAATCAAATAGGACAATGATAAGTTACTTGCTAACCCAATAATAAGGGTTACTTGAACACAACACGAAGGTAGCCCGAAGCGATCTGATTACCGGGACCGTACTAAGTGGCTGACAGGCAGGGAGCGTCCACTGGAGGATGCACTGGTCAAAGGGATGGCTTATGTCCCCGGGGGATGGCGTGTGGCGTGGGACGGTGCGAGGTTTCATCGCGTTACTCAGAATGGCACGCAATTGGAAACCCATGAATTCTTTGTTTCTGGAATTTTCCGTGTAATATTTTCGGGCCCTGGTTGGACCTCAGGTAACTGAAACCTTGAAAGCGAAACCACGCATGAGGGGGCTCCTGTACTAATTCATCCACTTCTTACACCAGCCCGACTAGAGACAGAAGCTATCGTTCTGCCCTTTGGGAAGTTGAGGGTCCCCAGGGCCAGGGGCTGAACAACCGGTCCAAGGTCAGAGAGCAGGTGAGTGGCAGGGCTGGGGTTGGGGTGCCAGCCCCGGAAGGCAGCTCCGAGTCTGTGCTCCTGCACGCCACCCTCTTCAGGTTAGGTCCCCATTTTCAGACTGAGGTTCAGACTCAGGCCCTGTAACCCCAAATCTGTCTGCGGGCTGCCCTCCCCTTCTCCAACCCCTAACTGCCCCAAATTCTGCTCCTCCCGCCCCGCTCTCCCAGACCGGCGCTTCCATCTGTCCCTGCCTCCTGGCATGGGGGGGGGGGGCAGGGGCACTGAAAGGTCACAGGGGCCTCATGCCTTCTGCTGTAGGGGTCCTGAACCCAGTGGGGTCACAAGACAAAGTTGGAAGCTCTGGACCCATGTAGGCATGAGACTGCAGGGAACTCCTCCAGTCCTGGGTCCGGCCCTCAGCAAGTGTGCACTGACATTGGCTCATGCTGTTTCGGGGCTCTGTGAACCCGCAGAGCCTTTCCATTGGCCCTCGCTCAGAAATTTCTTTCCTCTCCCTTTCTCTCTCCCCCTGCTCCATCCAAACATGGCCGCAGCCCTACAGGGGGCAGGCTCTGGGCTGCAGCAGTGAACCTGACCTGGGACCAGCCCTTGGACAGAGCTTGAGGCCACTAGGGAGACAGACAGTGCCCAGTTACAGTCCGGACTGAGGGGTCTTAGCATCAGTCCGTGAAAGGTAGAGCGCCTCAGAGTTCATGGGAGTAAGCCACTGATTCCTCTGGGGCAGGACACCCAGGAGGGCTTCTTGGAGGAGGCCATTCCTGGCAGACCTCCAGAAATGGTCACGGTTATAATTTTACTAGTTCTTAGGCCATGGGAGTCCAAGGATGAAAGGGGCACCACCCTGCTCCAAGGGTCCGCAGATTCAGTGGGGAGAAGGCAAGGCTGCCCAAGCAGTGACTAAGACATCACCCTGCCCCAGACTCCCCACAATTGCCCTAGGAGGTCGATGTGCTTCAACGGACTTACAAAAGGGTACACAGGATCAGCTCCATAATTTGTGGGGCCCTAGTTGAAAATTATTAAGAATTTAAAGTCCTGGCTGGGTTGCTAGATCTGTTGGTTGGAGCATCATCCGCACACTCCAGGTCTGCGGGTTCGATCTCTGGTCAGTGAGCACACAGGAGTCAGCAGTGGATGCATGCATGAATGAATGAGTGGAGCGGCAGGTGATCTCTCTCTCTCAAATCAATAAGTAAAAATTAAAAAATAAAAGAATTTAACAATGGTAACAGCAGAGCAGCCAACCATGTGTGGAGCTCTCCTGAGCACCGGGCCTGTGAGACCACCCAGGGGGCACACCCATGACAGGTAAGGGCCCAGGCAGGCCTGCTCTGGAGCCAGGCCAGAGCGCAAGTCTCTCCAACTCTGGGGCCAGAGGGCTTCCCCCAAGGCAGGCATTCAGGCGCTCTCCCCTGAATGGCCTGGGAGCCCAGCCCTGGGAGCCCAGCCCTGCAGGGATGGAGTGAGGAGAAGCTGGGTGGGGCCCCATGGCTCCCACTCTTAGGCTGCCCTGGGCGGGGCTCCGGCCACAGACGCAGCTTGTCACCCTGTGTGGCGGTCGGCTGGGGCCGCTATCACAGAATACCAGAGACTGGCAGCTCCAACAACCCACGCTCATTTCTCCCTGTTGTGGAGGCTGGCAAGCCCGAGATCGGGGTGCCGGCATGGTCAGGCTCTGGGGACCCTGCTCCTGGCTGTGTTCCCACTCAGCCTTCTGTGGTGTATGTTTCCAGGAAGGAAGCCACTCTCTCATTTCTCTTCTTAAAAGGGCACTAATGCCATCACGGGGCTCCACCGTCCTGACCTAACTACCTTCCGAAGGCCTCCCTCCCTTCAAATATTGTTGCACGGTGGGTTAGGGCTTCAAGGAGCCTGTCGGAGGGGATGCAAACATGCGGTCCACAGCAACCTTTGTGGTGGCGGCAGGGAGATGGGGCGCTGGCAGACCGGACTGCCCTGGGCTTCATGCACACGTGAGCGTTCAGGCCCATGCATACTAGGGCCGTGCTTTTCCTAACTTTGCTCTCTGTCCGATCTCTGCCAAACTTCAGGTTACAAAAGTACATTAATCTGATGTTGCCACATCTCTGGCTTAGAACGTGCCTTCAAGTTTCAGTCACACGGAAGCGTAAGCACACACTTTTATACCAGCGTTCAACTATTCTTCCAGATGCATTTAGGGCGCACCTGCTGTGGGTCGGACCCTTGCTGGGCTCCATGGCCACGGCGGCTAGTGAGCCGTCCCTCGCCTGCAGTACCTGCATTTCCCAGTCTACTCCGGGGTCCTTCGGGAGAGAGAGCAGATTTTGTTGCCAGCTCTAATCGAAGCATCTGGCACTCAGTATTTGGCGGCTGAATGAATAAAAGTGAAGAAGATGCAATAAATACCAGCATTTCCTGTTTAGCAAATAGCCAAACAAAAATTTCAAGTCCTTACTCCGTGTTCCTTACCGTATCAAGTTTGTTGGGTTTTGTTTTACTTTTTTCCAGAAAGTATTATTTTATCCTCTGGACAACTCGCGAGCTAGGTGTTACTAGAAGGCTCATTTGTAGATGAGGACCCCGAAAGGCTAAGTCAGGTGCCCCAGGTTGTGCAGTTGGTACACAGCACAGCTGGCACTGCCTCTGCCCCAGTCCTCTGGCCTCAGGGGCAAAAACCCGATGCCGGGGGGGCAGGGAGACAGTAATGAGCACGCACAAGGGGTCAGGTGCCGCTTTGGGCTGTTACGTACACACCACTGACGTTCTTATTAATCCTTCAGTGAAGTATCGCATACACACCCATGTAACCGGCACCCAGATCAAGAAACTGAATCTTGCCAGCACCCTAGACACTTCCTTCCTGTCCCCTTCCTGTCCTGAGTCTGGCCCCCTCCCTCCCAGGTTAACGACTTAGACCGACTTGCACCACACATGCACATTTCTACCACTTTATATCCATAGATTCCTATATTCTTTGGATTCTGGCTTATCTTCTTTCCTCAGAATCACTTGTAAGAGTCATCCATGTTTTTGTGTGTGGTTGTACATTACTCATCATCCTTGCTGTCATTCTGTTGCATGACTATAACCCAATTAATGTATCCGTTCTATCATTGATGGGCATTTTGGGTAGTTTTCACTTTTTGTTTATTACAAACTGCGCTGCTACGAACAGAAATATGATCATGTAAGGTAGGCATCTGGGAGGGAAATTGCCCGGTCACAGGGTTTACACGGAGTGCCAAGGTGGCCGCATCACTCGGCATGCCCACCCCCAGCGCCTGAGAGTTCTGGTTGCTCCACTTCTCTGTCAACACTTGGTATTGTCAGATTTCCCCCTTTTAACTGCTCTGGAGGTGGCGCAGGGCACCCTTTATTTCTCAATCCCTTCGGCAACCCCATGAGATGGGTCTTATGGTATCTGTGTCACAGGTCAGGGCACCCAGGCTCTGAGAGGTGAGGTAACCTGTCCAAAGCCACCTCAGCCCTGTGGAGGGCTCAAGGCTGTCTGACCTCAGACAGTTATATCATCTGTTTCTCTGTCAAGCTGCCTCCCCCCGCCTTGTCCCCCTGGGTTCCCAGCAGCCCCATCCTAGGAATTATAGCCAATCTGCTTTCGTGGTGACATTAGGTGGTTACGGCTGGCATGGGCCAGGCGGCGAGTGGAAGGCTCCATCTGGGGTCCTGCCCAGCTCTCCAGGGCTCGAGGGCTGGAAGGGAGGTCCCCTCGCAGAGCCCCTGGAGGTGGGAGAAGAGTGGGGAGGGGGAAGTGCCCTGTGGCGAGGCAGGGGGTTTGAGGAGGATGTAACAGGGTTGGGGAAACCAGGAGTGTTTGCTACAGCACCTGGGGAAGGGTGGGTGGAGGTGTGTGTGTGTGGGGGGGGGTACGCGCGTGCGCACGGGCTGTTGGTAATGGAAGGAGGGTAGTTGTAGACGGGCCAGGCTGGTGGCGGGGGTCGAGGCTCTCTGGGCCCCTCTGAGAGGAGAGCATTAGGGGAGAGGTAGGGATCCGGGTGAACAGGGGAAGGGCGGGGGCTGCAGGGTTCTCCCTCCTGCGGCAACGGAGAGGGACGCGTTAGGGTTCCGGGGCCAGGGCTCTTGGGTGGGGCGGGTGCTCAGGCCAGGAAGAGCCTGGGCTAGGGGCGCGCGAGACGCGGTTCTCAGGAGCAGGGAGGTGGGACGCGGGTAGGGGCGGGGCCTCCCCTGGGGCGGGGCCTAGGGCGGTGGGGCGGGGCGGTGGAGTGGGCGTGGCATAAAGCTGCCAATGAGCGCGCGCTATTTAGGCCCCGCCCCTGCCTCCCGGGGCGTCTGCTGCATAGTCATGAGCTCGGGCCGGCGCTGCGTCAGCGGAAGCGGCGCGCGGCGGCTGTTTCCGACCCGATAAAGCGGCGTTGTCCCAGTGCGCCGGCCGCATTCTCGCAGCGCTCGCTCAGTGCCCCAGTGGCTAGCTGACTGACCGCCCGGCCGGCCCGCCGACGAGCAGCCGCCGCCGGGCCCCCACCTCAACCGCCGCTCCCGAGCGCCCGGGGCTCCGCGCCCCCCACCCCGCTCGGCCCGGCTCGGCCCGGCCGCCCCGCCGCCCCCGCGGCCCCGGCCGGAGGAGACAGGTGAGCGGCCGCCTGCGGGCCCAGGCCCCGCACCTGGGCTCCCTGCACCTGGGCGCCAGGCACCTGCCGCCTCCCCACCCCCACCTCCGCGCGGCCGCGGCCCGTCTCCCGGGGTCTCTTCCTCAGGGAGGGAACCCCCCACGCCAAGTCGGGACGCCGCCTCCGGTCAGGACACCCGTCCTCACCCTTAACTCCCGCCCTTCTCTCTCTGGGCTGCACCTGCCCCTCCTCGTCCCCGTCCCATCAGCCTCCTGGCGCACTACTGGCCCCCACACTGAGGTGGGCACCTTTCCTTGGACCCTGAACCCCGCCGCCCCCTTCAGCATCCCCACGGTCGCCTCAGGTTTCTCTACTTCCAGAGAAGCCTGGCTCCTCGCCCCTTTGGCCCCGACCTTGCCCTGCCTTCTCGGCCTGACATCCGCAACTTCTGGGAGTTGCGCCCCTACCCCTCCACCCGGAGCCCCTCCTCTGGACGGCGGGCCAGCTCTCCGCGTCCGCCCCCGGCACGCGCGCCCTCTCCATGGCCCGCGGGTGCTCAGGCTGCGGGCGTGTCCTGCCTGCACCTTTGAAGGCACCTTTATTTCTTGCGGCCGAGCTTGACCCTGACCCCGTAGGAGAGCAGCCACTGCCGGCCCCAGCCCCTCACTTTCTGTGCATCTCAGCCCCAGTTGCCCTTCCCGGAGCTGTGTCCTCCTAGAGCTCTGGGGCTTAACCCCTTCCTCCCCAAGGTGTATTGCTCTTGACTGGGTTCCCAGGGAGCATCCCAGCCCTCAGCTGTTCCTGGGGAGGCATGTCAGATTCGGGGTGGTGGGGGGCAGTTTGAAAAAAAGCACAGCCTGCCTCACTTCACAGTGTTTCTAGAAGGTTGCGGGTGGTGGTCTGGGAGGAGTGGCAAGGGGCGCTTGTCTCCTAGGGAGTGTGAGTTTGTTTTCGATACCTTAGCTGACTCCAGCGAAAGGGGCCTTGTGGTTTCTGCTTGCTGGGGTGTCTCCTAGCCCAGGGCCTGGGAAGGGAGGCGGGTACAGAAGACGAGTGAGTGAAGCAGTTACAGGGTCAAGCAATTGCCAGAGAAGCTAAGCCGTTTCTGCTGGGAAAACGCAGGCCGCTGGCCCAGCGCAGGGGAGCGTGCCCTACACTTTCCTCCCCGCCCCGGCCTGGACACACAGGTAGGGCCTCTCATCTCTACTGGTTTGTGCTTGTAGGGGGGAAAAATGAAGAAAATTAAAAGCTGGAGGATTGGTTTACTGATTAAGCACTGTGACAAATGGCTTAACATCAGAAACAGGAGCCCCTAGTCTTCTTTCAAAAATGTGAATAATTTTCTGCTAGATCTGAATTACGTGTTAAAGAGTCAGAGTTTACTTAATGCTCGGAGAGCTTTTGCAGAATCTGCTGGATGGGGAGAGGCAGCGGTGGTGGCCTGGAGCTAAGTGGCCGCAGGTGGAATGACCCAGGCGTGATAAAGAAGTCAAGTACTTCTGCGGAGAGGGTGGGAAATCGGTTGTCTCAAAAATCGAGGATTTCAGCCCCATTCAGGCCGATTGTTTTTAGGGGCAGCAGCTGGAGGCAGAGGAGCAGCTCGTTTGCGGCGCATTTGAAATGCATATTAGGGTTTGGTGGTGGTAGGTGTGGGCAGTGGTCCCCCTGAGGAGGCTGCCCAGGGCCCCTGCTGGGCTCCCCTCGCCGAGACGCTCCTCTTGCTGAGACGCTTGCTGCAGCCCTGGTCCCTGTCGCACGCTCCGTGAAAGCTGAGCAGAGATTGAACTGGGTGAGTTCCAAGGTGGTTTGCGGCTTTTAACATCCCGGGCTCTCTGCCCTCCAACTTTGCTCACTGGAGAGGAGGGGAGGTGGGAAGGGGGGTTGTCCGGGTTCGAGACCCTGTCCTGTCAGAGCCAGAGATCCAGGCCCCCGACAGGTCTGCAGGCAAGGGGGGGGCGGTGCTGCGGCAGTGGTGGCTCCCGGGCCCCAGTGGAGGAAGGCAGAGAGCGCTGAGTGTCGGTGTTGCCTGAGGGGAGGTGGGCAGGGGTGCAACGGGCTGAGTGGGCTCTGCGCCCTGCTGTCCTTTCTGCCTGCGGTGCCCGCCGCCGTCTGCACTCTCGCCCTGAGGCCCGGAGGCCCAGCCCCACGCCGCCAGCAGGGGTGGTTTGTGACTCAGCCTCGCGGGCTGGCACAGAGCGAGGGCCACTGGCGAGCGCTGTAGGTGGCAGACAACCCCAAATTGCCAGTGCCTTCCTCGGAAACACCCCTGGCAGACAGAGCCTGTAATTTGTGGGGCTGGAATGTGCTGGAAGCCGTGTTCCTACTGCGGACACGGAGGGTGCTGCTTCCCGCTGGCCTCGTCTGGTCCCCAGGTTTTCGTGCTCACAACAGGGTGGCCCTGATGAAGGTGCGAGCACCCAGCACAGCACCGTGAGGTCGGCCGAGAGCCAGGAAACGTGAGAGCTTTTGCGCTCTGCCGAGTGGAAATCCGACCAGAGAGGAGGAAAAGGCCTCCCAGGAGAAGAGCGGCCACAGAGAAAGGAAGGGGTGGGAGAGGACCCCCGGAGCCAGCGCTCCTGCTGTGGGGGCTCCCGCGGAGGCCAGTCCCCCGCCCCTCCCCCACCGCGCCCAGACAAGGCCCCCTTGTTTAGATTAGCTTAATTACCCCACCAAGTCAATGAACAAGGATCTTTTTAGATGTGGAACTTTCAGAACGTGCTTCAAGTGGCCCGTCTCCCCCACCCGCCTTTTTTAAGGGTATCAGATGCTAAGCCTTTGTGAAATCGGGCACTTTCAGGGAACTGGGAGATGGCGGACCTTGTAAATGTGCGCTAAGGAAGCGTCCCTGCCCGGAATGGGAGGGAAGCTGGCCGAGCTGCCTTCGCTGGCCTCCGCAGTAGCCTGTCCACCCACTGCCACTTGGGTGGTGGTGACACTGGGCATGTCTGGTGGGGGCCACCAGTGTTCATGAACCTGCTCTCCGGGCAGGTGACTTTCAGAGTAGGCATTTTGTGAAGACTAAAACAGGTACAGACTTGGAAGGTGGGAGCACTTCTTGTTGTCCTGTTAGATCCGTGTCCCCGGAGGCCCCACCCCCACAGCATGCACATGGACCTTGTGCGGGTGCCTGGAGTCCGGCCGCTGGCGTGGCCGCCTGCCGAGCGCACTCCTCTGGAGTTGGCCGTCCCAGGCACGCCTCGGAGGTGTCAGGGGCTGCTGCGTTCCAGACCATCCCCCCATCCCCGTTAGGCGAGTCAGAGCCTTCCTGCTGGGGGGGGGGGGTGCTGTGCCCCCACTCGTGAAAAATTTAAAAATGCAGTGCCCTCCAAACACAGTGAGGCAAGGTGTGCTTGTACCGACCGGTTTTCTGAGAGCTCATGGGAAACGACACGCACCTGAAGGCAGGGAGGAGGGCTTTAAGCTCTGTTCAGCTGCTTTGGGACCTGAGGCGGGACCAAGGCCACCCAGGGCAGGGTAGCAGAGGCTGCGGTCCCGGTGCAGCCCTCAGCCCGCGGGTACGCATGGTGCCGGGCACTTGCCCCCGGCGGCAGCAACCAGAGTGGTGCCTGGCCCCAGGCGGGTCCTCAGCAGCTGAAGGGATTGGGGTTACTAAGCACGGCTACCTGCCCGCCTACCTCTGCTTGGCCTGGAGCCCAGGGGAGGGGAGCGTTCATTGTTCAGCCCTGGGTCCAAGGGCTCCGCTGGCCGGGAGGGGAACTGCATTCCTGAACCCGTGCCCAGAGGCGCGTTCCTTTCCTGCCTTCAGAAGGGCCCTTCCACCTGGGGTCCTGCTGGGCGGCATCCTCGTGGCACTGGCTGCGGCGCCTCTGCCGGGCTCTGCCTTTGAGTGCCCGAGCCTGTTGGCTTGGTTGGCGAGCGGATCCTTCCCATTTCAAAGGAAGCCCCTGAGTGCAAAGCACACAGCAAACCCTTGAACCCGACGGCCAGGAGGGCGAGCAGGGCGGGCCCGTCTGGTCCGGGGCGGTGGTCGTGGTGCCTCTCCGTACGCATCTCTCTGCACAACCTGGCACAACCCCGTGGACATCGTGAGGCCAGCGGCCGATAAGTAAGCTCCTCGTTGCCGGCATTTTAGTCATCATTTGAGGAAATGTATTTCTCCAGAAGCGTATGATTTTTGGTTTGGAATGGGGAAGGAATCTTTTCCCTGAGTTATTCTGAGGGGAGGGCGTGACCTCCCCCAGGCAGAGGGGGCCTGGGGAGGAGCGCCCCCGGGAAGGCAGGGGCGGTGCCCTGGGCAGCGCTGAGGCTCCTCAGTTACGGCTGTTTCAGAGCGGTGTTGTCTTCAAGCGGCCATCTTCACATATTTTTGTTTAAAGGTTTTATTTATTTTTAGAGAGAAGGTTTTATTTATTTTTAGAGAGAAGAGAAGTGGAAAGGGAGAGAAACATCAGTCAGTCACCTCTGTGCGCACGCCATCTGCGCCCTAGCCAGGCGCGGCACCCCCAGCCCAGGCACGTGCTCTGGCCTGGAATCCAGCGGCGACGCCCGACGCGCCGAGCCACGCACACGGTTGGGGCCGTCTTCACGTAGCTCTGCTCTTGTTCTGTGAAATAACTTTAAAAACTGTGAGCTCAATTTTAAGCTGACATCTAAACTTTTTCTTGCTAATTTTAAATAGCGGTAAAAGATGTAATTTTTATCTAGCTGGTGTGGCTCAGTGGTTGTCTGTGGGCCTGAGAACCAAAGGGCACTAGTTCGATTCCCAGTCAGGGCATATGCCTGGGTTGCATGCCAGGTCCCCAGTAGGGGGCGCATGAGAAGCAACCACACACTGATGTTTCTCCCGTCCCCTCTCCCTAAAAATAAATAAATGGGCCCATCTTTTTTTCTTTTAAAGATGTAATTTCCAGAGTATTGTAAATACAGACTTTTAAGATGGCAGGCACGTCACTCTCAGAGTGGCCGCTGTGAGGCCCTCTGCTTTGGGGCCCTCGGCGCCGTTTACAAATGCGTCGTGAAGCGGACGTGTTCCCCTTCCCCCCCAAACTTGTGCGTTTGCTGTTTTCCTCATGGATCTTTACTCTAACGTGATGTGCTTTTGTACTTGAAAGTTTTGTATTAACCATCCTGCACACTTCTCCGCGACAAAAAGTGTATATAAACCGCAATTCAAAACACTCCTGTGATCGTAAGCCTGGGTTCCCATGGTCGAAAAGAACGTTTGTCATCGTAACCATCGCCAGGCGTGCAAGCGTGCCCGAGCTGGAGGAGCGAGGCTGGCCTCGCTCGGCCGCGCTTCGCGGCAGGCGTGTTCCCGACAACCTGAGGCAGACCCTCCGCCAGCATGCGGGCACCCACCCGCTCTCTTGCGACCCTTGGTTTCTGTGGTCTGGGCCCTGGCCCGCAGTGTCTCCGAGGCACACCTGGAATTAATTGCTAAATGCACAAAATGACGCCTTAGACGGGGGTCCCTTGCCGGTGCCTTGGTGCCAGCTGCACCCTGATTGCTGGAGCATTCCCGGTGCAGAGCGCCTTCTGCTGGTGAAGGAAGGAGGGGCCTGGTGGGGCTGGACCCCAGCACGCGCCGCACACTCAGCAGATCAGCTCAGGACCGGGCAGTGGGGGCAACGAGGGTCATAAACCAGTCTGGGCGCCCACACCTCAGAGTGCCGGGAGGCCTTGGTGTTGCGGCTCCAAGCACTTCCGCGTGCTCTGTCGCCGCGCCTGGGGGATGGGGGGAGTGTCTGCTGCTTGGTGACATTGGGACCTCCCTGCTGCCCCTTTTGTCTGTGACAGTTCATGGCAGGCTTTCTCGGTGGGCTGCGTTGGAGGGTGGAGGAAGATGCACTTCATGAGTGTGTGCGTGCTTTGATGGGAGGCCATGCAGTTTCATTTGGTCGGGTTACAATTTAAGCCTGTGGAGCTGAGCCTGGAGTCAAATTGTGACGTGCCAGAGAGACGGGTCAGAAGTAGGGAAGGGCTCGGGGCCAGGTTTGGGGGTCGAGCAGATTCACCTGCAGGGATCCAGGAAGCCCACTCCGCCGGCCTCCCTCCTCGGAGCAGCAGTTGGGAGGAGCATGCTGCCGCCCCTCTCCAGGCAGGGGGCCCCTGGGTGGCCAAGTGATCCCAGGGGCTGCTCAGGTGGGGCCGCTCTCTCCCTGGATGCTCCTCAGTCCAGCCTCGTGTGGGAAGAGCACAGGCTGCCTGCCCACCTGTCTGGCTTTTGGTCTCGCAGCCCACTGGAAGTTTTACCTGTCGTCTGTCCTCCGGCTGAGCATTAAGAATCCACTTAAGAATGCGTCATCGTGAATTTGGACTTGTAGGTGTTTGGGGACAAGACACGCCCTCGGACTGTGAGGACTGCCCTTGTTCCCAGAGGTCAGGGAAGCGAGGAGCTGCTTCCTTGGTCACCGTCGAGGTTTCTAGGGTTTCCCTGGGTGGTGCAGGGAGCGCTGGGCCGGCTGGCGCGGCCCTTGCCCTCCCCGGGGGCGGGGGGCAGGAGGCCATAGCCCTAAAGATGGCACCCCCGTGGAACCCCGAAAGCACAGCTCCTCGTCCACGCCCTCTTGGCGTCTCGGACCCTGATCCTGGGCACAAGGCTTCCGATGCTTAGGACAAAGGCTCCGAGAAAGGCCAGGGCTGCCGAAAGGGCTCTGCGCAGAGGGGGTCGCTCGCCCTAGACGCTCCCCCCTCACCTGGGGCTTGACTCCCGTGTGCCAACTCCCAGCCCTCGGCACTGCCTGAAACGGGAGTCCCGGGCAGGCCTGGGCCGTGTAAAGCCGCGGAAAGACCGTTTGCACTACAAGCGGGGAGCGGGCCCCTCCGCCCTGCTCACTGCTACCCTCTGCTGGACGGAGTCCGGCTTCCGGGGCCGGCGAGGGCCAGGGCTGCTGCTTGGTCTGCGCCCCCTCCTGCGCCCCGCGCCCCTCGTGAAGGCAGCTCTGATGTGGTACAGGGCTGGGTTGTAGAGTCCAGAGGCGACCTGCTCTTTGATTTGCCAGTTCGGGCCCAGGAGCCTGGTGGGACTCGGGAGGGAAACCTGGGGCCTTCCAAACACGTCCCGCTCACCCTTCAAGTGTTTTTAGTTCTTAAGAGGATCCGGAGGGGCCCTGTGCCTTTCATTCCTTAGCAGAAACGCTGCGGAGCCCGGCCTCGTGCAGAGAGCGTTTACGCGCTGGCCGGGCCACCCGGCTTTGTGTCCTCGGCCCAGGAGCCGCCCACCGGTCCGAGCTGCAGCTTGTGTTGTAACCTGGATAGCGTGACGAGTGTTTGTTCCTGGTGCTCAGCAAGCCCTAGGAAATGCCACACGGAGGCCCGGGCCTGTGCGGAGCCCTCGGCCCCCTTCCCTCTCTGCAGGCCCTGGCGAGGGCTATGCCACGCTACCTGCATTTTGCAGAGGGAGAAAGGCACAGAGAGGTTAAGTGACTCGCCCAAAGCTACACAGTAAGTGGCCAGGCCTGTGTGTGGACTTTGAAGCCCTCCCGAGGGGTGCTGGGTCTTCGTTGGTGCTAGGAGTGGGGCGTGGGGGCGGGGCGTGGGGCGCCTCCACCCACAGGGAGAGCAGGTTTCGCAGGTGCCCTGAGGATGGGTTTTTGCATTTGGGGGTACCATGTCTTTTCAGTATTGTGACTGTGCAAAACATGGGTAACTTTTCATGAGAGAAGTGATGTGTGACACTAAACAGATGTAAAACACAAGCGGGACCGTGTTTCAAACAAGTCGGAGAGCAGCTAGTGGCAGTCACACTGAGAATTCAGAGCTCTGTGAGAGGAGACGGAGGCGGCGGCGGCGGCGTGGCAGCCAGGCGGTGATTGTCAGTGTCCCCGAGGGAGTCCCTCGGTGGCATTGTCCCCCGCTGGTTATCAGTCCGTCCTCCATCCGTCCCGCTGGCTTGAACGGCCCCCTCAGCGCGGCTGTGTGCCGATAGCAGTGTCACGGACGGCGTCGGTTTGTGGTGCGAGGCTCAGATAGGGTTTCAGCGAGGGTCTGCGGGGAGCCCGGGAGCCAGGAAATGCAGGCGTGGTTTCCGCCGGCTTGTGATACAGGTTTGGGAAATAGCGTTTTAACCATTTTTCATGTGGGTTTCCTCACGACCCCTCAGAACCTGCCCACAAAGCCCTGCCTCGGGTTGGAGCCCTTGAGACTTGGGCCGGGAGGCCAGGCCCACCTCCCCGATGGCACCGCCGTCCCCTGGCCACATGGCTGGCCGTGCGGCTGGAGGGAAGTTCTTGCTGTTCCGCAAAGTCCCAGGTGCACTTGACCTCGGTAACCGAGGCAGAGGGCAGGGGTCCCAAGCGGACTGTATTTACAGGGAAGCGTCGGAAGGGCACAGTTTCTGAACTTCTTACAAGGCCGTCCCGGTGAGCTGACCACATGGCAGGGGGGCGCCCTAAAGATCAGTTCCAGGGAACTGGGTCGCCCTCAGAACCGGCGGCGCTGAACTCTCTCTGACTGTTGGTGAGCCCAGCGGGCGTCACCTCTCCCCCTGAGTGCTTCTGAGGTCCTCGTAGCCCCGCAGGGACCCCATGGCCGCCTGCGCCTTTGACAGGCGCCTGTGAGTGGGCGGTGGGGCCAGGCTCCGTGTGAACTGCCACCAAGATGCACAGTTGACGTCTGAATTGGCGTGCTGCACGCTCTGCGCAGGAGCAGCGGCAGCCCGTTTTATGGACGAGAAAACCGAGGCCGGAGTCCTGAAGGATCCCAGCTGGAATTCTCTCTCCTGGCTGAGTGTCTCCGCCAGAAAACAAATGTGCTGGGGACCGTGGGAGAAGCCAGAGGAGTTGCAGACCAAGCAGAGGCGGCAGCGGAAGAAGGCAGGAGCCAGAGCGGCAACAGTGCGCTCGCCTCCCCTGCAGGGAGCTGCCGCCGCCTCCAGGCGGAGCTGGGGCAGGAGTGCCCCTGGGGGGTTAAGAGAGGGGGGCGCGGGCGTGGCCTGGCCCCCGGGAAGGCGTCAGCCAGGGGGACCTCCGGTGGCGCTCAGCACTGGTGTTCGGGGGTGGGGTGTGTTTGGAGCCAGGCAGGGCCCTGTTGGTTGGCTGTGCTGGCGGCGGGGGGCTGCGGCCGGAGGGCCTGGCCTGTGGACTCAGGGTCCTCGGGCAGGGCGGGGCCTGGCCGGCTGCTTTCTGCCACAGGCCAGAATTTCTCAACTTTTTTTCCAACCGTTGTTTCTCATTTTTTCTTCTGCAGATTTTTACGCCAGGAAGATCTTGTCTAGAAGCATTTTTTTTTTTAATTGCAAAACTCTTGTACATGCAGTGTTCGTTTGGAGGCATACCCCCGCCCCCAGCCTAACCCCAAAGGGGACAGGGGACAGCGTTGGCGGCAGTGGCGGGGCGTCCGGCCGCTTCGTGCCTGCTGTGTGGAGTGCGCGTCTCCCCCCGCTGCACCTGTGGGTGGGGGGGCGTGAGCAGGTCGCCATGTTTGCAGTGGGCCGCGGGTTTGCGCTGACTGGGCCGCCGTGTGCGGTGCGTGTGGAGCACGGCCCCTCAGCTCCGGCGCCTTTGCGCTGTCCCCAGGGGCTGCGCGCAGTGTCGTCTGATGCAGTTTGTCCCTGAGGGCACGTGGGTCTCTCGTCCGAGGGTCCTCACGGCCAGAGTCTGCACGCACGCCCTGCCGTCCGGCAGCTGAGGGCCCCGTTCAAGGCTGCCGCTTCCAGACTCGACTCGATGATAAACTGACCCAGAACTTCTTCAGTGGGCCCTTCATGCCTGTGTGGAGGTCGCAGTTTTGATCCCTGATGGCGTCAGCGCCCCTGCGTGTCACAGAGGGTCACCCTCGCTGTGTCTGCCGTGTCCCGTTGCCAGGAAGCAGTCGGCGTCTGCACGCAGACAGGGGAGAGTGGGAAAGGGCCCCACGGGGGGGGGGGGGGGGGGGGGGGGCGGGGGGGGGGGGGGGGGGGGGGCGGAGTTCACGGAGAGCCTGGTGCCCGGGAGCCCTCCAGCCCGTGGCTGGAGCGGGTCCCTGTGGGAACCACCGAGAACAAGGCCGCAGGAGGGGGGACCTGTCGGGCCTGCGCTGTCCTGCTCTCCGCTCAGCCACCCGGTGCAGGCCCGGGTGCGTGTGTGGCGGGCCAGCCTCTCTGCCCTGCGGCCGCCTGGCCTGGCTTCCCGTTTGGTGGGAGCAGACGGCTGCGGGTTTATAGGAACGGGAGGTCTTGAGGCGGGGGCAGGAGGAAGCCACTGCGCTGGCCACGGGAGCTGAGAGACACAGGCCAAGTGCGCGCAGCTGTCGCTGTGCCCGGGCGTGATCAGGTCCCGTGTAGATGGCCACGTTCTCCCTTCCCAGGGCTCCTGGGCAGCCTCAAGTTCACCTGAGGGCAGTCTGAGCCCCTGGCCGGCCGCATGCCAGCATCAGGCGCGCAGTGGGGGCTGGAGGAGGGGCAGCCCCGGCAGATCCGAGTCTGAACCCGATACCCATGCTGGGTGGAGGGCAGAGGCGGACTGCGGGGAGGTGCGCCCTGCTCTTTGACCCCGAGGGCAAGAGGCCCTGCCCGGACCCCGTGTACCCCCGTGCGCTGATCAGATTAAGGTCTTATCTGGATCGTGGCTCCTGCTTGGTTATGAAACTCGAGGCCAGTGCGTTGCTGACCTGGTTTCTCCCTCGCTCAGGCTTTCTGCTGCTTGGTCTGTCCTGGGTCACTTTCCAAACAGGGAGCCAGCACCGCGCGGAGGGTTCAGAGCACGCTCGTTGTCACCCTGGCCGCCGCCGCCCGCCCGCCCTTTGTCGCACAGAGCGCCAGTTGTTCTACTTGTGCTCCGTCCTCTCGTGCGTTCCTTTAGGGTCGGTTCTGGAAACAGCGGCTTGATCCGCGGTCTCTGATATGACTGCTTCGTGACGTCCAGAAAATTCTCAGCTCTGTGATAACCTGGGCTGGCCCTTACAGTTTTTCCTAAGTTTACAATCCATCTTTCTACTTTTTGTACCTGCCCTCTTTTGGGTATGAACCTAAATTGCTCAACTCGATTCTAAAGGAAACTCCAAAAGGAAGGACCAACTTTTAAAAATTATGAAAAGATTACATAATAAACATCTCAAGGCAAAAGTTCCGCTACCCAGTCGAGTGAGTCTGTGCACGCTCCCCCCCCCCCCCCCCCCCCCCCCCCCCCCCCCCCCCCCCCCGCCCCGTTTCCCTACCTGGGTGGTTCTGGACCTGTTTGCGGTTGTGGGTTCCTTTGACAACCTGGTAAAAGAAAGCTCTGGGCCTCTTCCGCACGAAAATGCAAAGAAGACCCCATTTTCCATTTACCCTGGGGAGCGTTCACGGCCTTCCGACACATGCAGGGACGATTCTCCCGGCTGAGGAGCCTGGCCCTGGAGCTGAGGCCCTGGGCCCCTTGGGGCTGACCGCCAAGTCTGCCTCAGCGCTTGGGAGGCCGCCGCGCCTGGCGCTGCAGAGCAGGTGGACCAGGCTGGCGTTGGCTGTGGGTGGGACTGGCCCTCTGAGGAGTTGTTAGAGATAAGCGCCAAGGGGTGGTTGTTGGGTTCCTGTTGTGACCCCAATTAGCCGCAACTACCCGTGGGACTTGGGGCATGTGTCCCAGGCACTGGGGCTCGAGCTGTGACGCGCTCGCAGCGGTGACACTGGGATGCTCCCGTCGGCTCTGTGGGGAAGGGCAGGGCAGCGAGGGCCGCTGAGAGAGCAGGGTGTCCAGAACAAATCGAACGGTGTCCCGCTGAGATAAGGCTTGGGAGGGGCAGGCGGAGTTCCTGACCGAGCCTGCCGGGCAGAGGCGGCACTTGGCCGGCTCCTGACTCGGGGGGCTGGGGGTTCACTGGAGGGCCTGCTTTGCTCCGAGTGAGTTGGTTTCCCTGGCAGGGCCGGAGGACCCCAGCCTGCCAGTGCTCTCCAGGGTTCACCACCAGCCTCTCTGGAGGCCACCTCTGCGGAGGCCACATGCACTGGGGACCCTGCGGGTCGCTGCCCCGTGGCCACTTAGTTCTTTCAACACAGGACCAGGCTCCTTTCCAGCCTGTCCTCTCTGGGCGTTGGCCCCAGGCTTCCTGGCAGGCCAGCCCAGCTCTCCGAGCTGGGAGAGACCCAGAGTCCCACCCGTTTGTAAAGTCGCCTCTTCGCACCCTTCTGGTAAAGAGGGTGCAGCTTGGGCGTGAATGGTTCCAGTTCCTGGTGATTCTGGCAGCCTGTTCATCAGTCGTCTCGGCGGAGCGAGGCCTCATGGTGACCGGAGGTCGCGGGCCCGCTGCTGCCATGAGTCCGCACTGTGCTCTGCCTGCCGGCTGTGCAGCAGGCTGGGCGGGTGAGGCAAGGGCTGCGTTCAACTGCGATGCTCGACCCGGCCGGGCCTGGGTTCCTCCCGTCGAAAAGAGCAGGCACAGCCCCGGCGCCCCCTTCCAGAGCACGTGCGCGCTCACTGCCTCCCCTGCCCTCCGGCTGGCTGACCCCCCTCCCGTAAGCCCCAGGTGCCTGTGTCCAGCCGCCCGTCTGGCATCTTCCACTGCAGGGGCTGGAAGTGTCCCCAACCCCTTCAGTCCTGGCTGGTCCAATAATTCAAACGGTGTGCAGTGGACGAGCGGGCGAAAACCCAATTTTAATGCCTGTGCACCAGGAATCCCCGTAAGCATGGAAATTCCAGAGACACTGAAGCAAGCTTGGGTGCATATGTCATTTTGGCCGAAGGGGGGTGGGGTCTTTGATTTCAAAAGTGGAAATGGGCCATTGACAGGCAGCCAGAGACTGGCCAGCAAATCCCTGCCTGGCAGCCTGGGAACAGTGGGAGGGCAGCTGAGAG
Organism: Anoura caudifer; assembly: GCA_004027475.1. NCBI lineage: Eukaryota > Metazoa > Chordata > Mammalia > Chiroptera > Phyllostomidae > Anoura > Anoura caudifer. The sequence goes on along the minus strand of PVKU01004368.1, from coordinate 36,340 downwards.
GTCCTGCTCTTTCCGGTCTCTTGCGAAGGTGGAAAGGCTTCAGGTGGTTATGCTAATGGTCCCTTCCTGAAGCCGGTTTTTCCAACGGAGTCTCTTCAGGAAGGAAAGGGGGAGGTACAGCAACCAACCCACCAACCCCACCTGAGTTGGTTGGGTTTTGACTTAGCTGGAAATAATCCGCACGCCAGGGCAGCGCATTCCTGGGTCGCTGGGCACCCGCACCACAAAACAAGATGGGGTGGGCTCATCCCCTCCCTTCCCACTCCGGCTACCTGTCCCAGCCCCATGGTGACATTGTGTTAACCAGCTCTGGGAGGAAGTGTCCGGTGCTGGGTTGCAGCCCTGTGTCCTCCGCCCTTTGGGCCGGTTTCCTCCCTGCAGCCGGGCGCTGACACCCGCACGGGGCTGCGGCGAGGCCCGCTGGGCCCACGCAGGGTCCACAGTAGCCCCCGCTCCCAGCAGGCGCTCCCAGAGCTCCAGCTGCAGTCTTGGTGCGGCCGGTGTCCTCCAGGACCCTGCAGTCCCCCGGGGGGAGCTCTGTGCTGGAGGCGGGCTGAGGGGGCGTCCGGTGGGAGAGCTGGAGTGCTGGGGGCAGCGGGGTAGAGGACGGCGGTCGGAAAGGAGCTGCAGCAATGACCGAGGCCTCGAGCGCCCTGGGTGTGACCCACCCATAGGCAACACAGGGCGGGAGAGAGGCGGCCTGCAGGTCCCACGCCTCGTCACCATGCGCCCTGCCCGGAGCCCTAGTGGAGTCTCCCTTGTGAACCGGCCCCTGGAGGACTGAGCACCTGTCTGCAGGGCCCTTCCCGTCTGGCCGCCAGTCGGAGCGCCAGGTGTCCCCAGCCTAGTGGCCTTTGGGGGATGTGGTGACAGGTGGCATGGGACTTTTTATGATGAGTTTTTTTTCTTTCTTGAGAGACTTATTAGGTGCCCACGAGAAAAACTCTGTGACCAAACACATGAGTAGTTTTCATGTTTGAACTTAGCTGCCTTCGACCTGGGGGTCACCCGGCACACCTAGCTGTTCGGCCAGCGCCCCGGCCCGGCCCTGGGACTGTTTCTTGGAAGGAATTTTCAATCCAGACGTGTTGTGAGGGGCTGGCGGAGGGCAGCTGAGGAATGTGGCCCAGGTGTGGGGGGGGTGGCCCAGGCAGAGGGCGCACAGGGGCGGGCACTGCCGTCCTGGCCCTCCGTGTGGGTTGTTCCCTCCTGAAAACACCATTAGCATCCAGGTGACCTCACCTGGGAGGCCGGCAGGGCAGCTGAGTCATGATGCTGTAAATTATATCCGCAGGAGAAATTTGTTAACTGTGGTTACAGCTTCTCCCTGTTAACATCAGCCTTGACGGAGGAGTGCCCCACCTGAGTTTACAGCCTGTCTGTTGCAGGCTTCCCGCCGGCCCTGCGGGCCCTTTCCCGGCGTGTGGTCTTCAGGGGCGGGATTGAAGCTAGTGGCAGATGAGACTCATGTCCCGGGGTCATGCTCTGCTGCCTGCGCCTTGCTGACCCCCGTGCCCTGGGCCGCCATCCTCATGGACGGTGAAGGGCCCTGCGGACGGCACGGATGTGTCACTTTAACTCGGCAGGTTCACTGCTGGTGCGTGCGGTTTGTGGAGAGCAGCTACTTCTGCTCTCCCCACGGTCTCAGGCTCACAGCGGGGGGGGGGGGGGCGGGGCCACTCTCCCGGACCCCCAGGAGTCACCTGGCACACCACAGCGTTCACCTGAGCGACGTGGGGCGGGGTCTGCGCCTCTCCGGCTGTCAGCCCTCTGCAGGTGCAGAGGGTGGGCCCCGGTGAGGACAGGCTGTGTACCTGTGCCAAAGCCACCACGGCCCCTCTCTTCTGTTCCCAATACCCATTTCGGGAAGGGAGAGGGGGATCATGAGCCAGACCCTACCTCCTTACAAGCTGGGTGGGGGTCCCAGCGCAGGGGTCCTGGAGGGCCGGAGCCAGGCCTGTCTCCCTCATGCCTTTGAGGCAGCTTGCACCTACAAGATGCAGGGTGGGTGGGGGGTGGTTGGGGCTTCCCAGTGAGCAGCTGCCGGCCTCCTGTGCCAGGTGTGCGGTCAGTGCTGGGGAGGGGCCACCCAGGACTCCCTGCACGCGACCCCCCCGCCTCATGCTGGGCAGGTGTGGACTGACGGGGGGGGGGAGGATTCTGCCAGCACTGAGGGTGGTCTCTCTGAATCGTTGCTCAGACACACTCCTGGGCATCCTCTGGGGAGGAACAGGGCCTCACGTCTGCAGACACGCCTGCAGGAGGAGCCGTGGCCTCCGGAGCAGGGCCCAGACCTGCCGTGGCTGCTGCTACCTCTGCCTGCCGGTGTTCTGTGCCGCCCTCTGCCGCCTCCTGGGTCTGCCTGTCCGTCTGTCCGGACGCTCTGTGTGTTCCTGTCTGGTCTGTCTGCACAGCCTCAGTGCACATCTTCAGGTGCACCCGGCAGCGTTGGCCAGAGCGCCAGCCTCCCAGGGGTCCGGAGGCAAGTCTGCCTGAGGCAGGCTGCTGCGTTGTATGCGTGTGTTTCATCTTCCCAGCGGGTCCTTCCTGTGGAAGAACGGGCCACGTCCAGCCCACACCAAGGCCTGTCCCCCGCGTGGGGACTCAGAGATGGGCAGTGAAGCTGGCATGGCTCGTGAGGCCGGAGGGCCGCTGGGGAGCACCTGCGCTCCAGTGCAGGTGGGCGGAGCTTGTGGACTCAGAGCTCAGCAGAGGCCTGTGTGGCACCCTGACCCACGGGAAGCCCGTGGTGACAATCAGTGTGGGGGTGGTGTCAAAGACATCAGGCTGAGGGCCATGCAGTGAAGGCAGGAACTGGCATTTCCTTGTTGCTCACTGAGCATTGGCCGTGGGGAGGTGCGGGGGTGGAGGGAGGGGCCCCCTCCCTGGCCTGTGCGGGACACCTGCCTCCCACTCCCCCGGAGCAGCCTCCTCCCTGGGACCTGGGGCGCTCCGTGGGCTGTGGTTTTCTCCGGGGTGGGGAGGGGCGCACCCAGGAGGACCCACCCCGGACGCAAGCAGCTCCCTGCGTCTCAGCCTTTCAGGGGCGTGGACAGCCACGGCCGCCGTGGTGTTGGTTTAGGGCTTTTGTCCCCCAGGAGAGCTCTGCTGTAACCAAATAAACAGAACAGAGCTGCTTTGGGCCGCTGGCCAAAGGAGAAATATTTTGGATCTGGTGACCTTTTTCTTTGGGTTACCATTCGCTGTGGAAGGTTTGACCCGTATTCCATTTCAGAATAGGAGAAACAGCTTATTTTTCAGAGTGGCAAATAAGGAAAAGAATGAAGCATCTTGGAGTCTGTCTCCAGAGGCTCCCCTGGGAGGAACGTTTTTTACAGACCAGACGTCCTCCCAGCTCTGGCCAACTTTCCACCCCAGGTGGTGGGGGTGTGCCTGAGCCGGCCCCTCCCCCGGCCGGGAGCAGGCCTCTCGGCACGGTGAGCACACCTTTGCAGGGGCCCTGAGCCTGCCTTCCCCGTCGAGGCCCGACCTCGGTGTTTCTCGATGGTGGCAGGTCACTGGCATCACTGAACTTCAGGGCCAAGTGCTTGCAGGCTTCGCTGGAAGCCGCTGAAGGACGCGCTGCTCCGCAAGCTGAGATGGGAAGATCAACATGAAAACATCTTGTCGAGACACATGCTTTCCAGGAGCATATTTGAGATTATACAGCTGAGACTCCGCATGACCGAGGACCCTGTGCCTGGCCTGGGCTCCGGTTTGCTGCTGCATGGTGCCGGGGCCATCTCCTCCCCCACACCGCCAAGCCCGTCATCGGGCCTGGGTGGCGTCTGCGCGGCCACCTGTTTCCTGTGCCTTCGGCATGCAGGGCAGTGGCTAAGGCAGATCCTCGGAAACTTTGGTGCCCTTTGCCCCCTGGGCCCCCAGGGACCACCCTAAAGCAGAGGCTGTGTTGCAGCTGATGTTGACGCCTGGAACTCAGGGAGGAGTTGAGACATTCTGGGCTGTGGTGTCGAGAGCTTTCTCACTGGGCCTCCATCGGGCCTTCCACGCCTACCTGTCCTGGGCTCTGGGCTGGGAAGGGGACCTGGGGCACTGGACCCAGGCCTGCTGGATGGCTCTGCGTCAGCTCAGAATGGGGCAGTGGGGGGCACAGTGGCAAGGCTTATGGCAGCTGCGGTCCCAGCAAACAGACATCCCAGCGGTGGTCAGGCTGGTTTGTGAGCCTTCCCTGTGCCTGTGGGTCTGGGCGGAGGCCAGCTGGCAGATCTGCTTGGTGTGCGGCCCCGGCCCCCGCTCTGGACTGTGAGGGAGGCGGGGATAAAGTCCCGCAGACCCTTTTCCACCCCCTCCAACTGCAGCCCCACGCAGCTTGTCCCAGGCACCCCGGCAAGAAGGAACCTTGGAGTTTTAGGAGGAAAGTAAATTAGCTTGGCCCCAAACCTGTGGCCGCTTCTTCCAGTGCCAAGGGTCCCAGCAGACTGGTATGACATTGTCCCAGGTCACGCAGGCTGCCCCCATGGGAGGTGTCTGCTCCGTGTGGCTATGGCCTTGGACCATGAGTAGGAGCAGCTGGCTTTTTGGAGGGGTGAGGGAGCCAGAGCAGGAGGGGCTGGGCTGGGCACAGAATCCTGGGTGCCCCTCATGTCCTGGCCACCCTCATGCTAGGGACAGAGCAGCAAGGGCCTCGACCATCTTCAAGATGAGTGGCTGAGGGAAACTCCGGCGGGACGCTGCCAGTGGGGCCGCCCGCAGGCTGAGGAGACCCGAGTCACCGGTCACGGATGCAGCGAGTGGCATGTCTGTAGCTTCTTGCCAGCACTGGCAAGCATGCGGAAGGCGGCCTGTGTGTTTACAGAGCCTTGTGCGTTCCCAGGCGGGACCGGCTCTGAGCTCCTCCCGGCCGCCTCAGTCTTTGGCCGATGACCGTCCGTGTCCAGAGGAGCTCAGGCTCTTCGGGTCTGCGCTCCTGCCCCTCCCCTTGCCTGGGGCCCCTTTCCGGCCTCCCAGCCCTGAGTTTGCGACACAGCACCCTGCCCAGGCTGGCGGAGTCCTCTGTGCTGTCCATGGAGGGTGTCCCCATCACCAGGAAGCGCCCCCCACAGGCGGGCCAGCCAGCCGTCCTGCCCCTGTGGGAACCGGGTCTGCGGCCTGGGCAGCGTCCCTGCGCGGGCCTGGGCTTCTGAGCACGGCCCACCTCCTGCCCCTCAGCTCCGCGTTCTCTGGCCTCACAGGTCCGGGAGAGGGCTCCTTCCAGCCCTTCCCCCCCAGCTGCAGGCGCCTCAGTGGGGGAGCCCTGTCCGAGGCCATGAGGTGCTGCGTGTGCCGCCCGCGTTCCCAGTGGCTGGGGAGGGGTGTGCAGAGGACAGAAGTCTGCTGTCACGGTTGAGCGAGCTCCAGACACTGACCTGGCAGGCTGCTCGCAGCTTCTGGTGAACTGAGGAGAACCACTCAACCTAAGTTTCTGCTTTAAAAAAAAACTATTCCTGGCAGTGGCGACTCTGGGTGCAGGCCCTCAGTGCACCAGCGGCGTGGTCACCCCAAGATGGCCCTTTCTTCCGGCCCTTGTGCGGCTTGAGAGCTGGTTTGGTGGCCTTGTGCCCAGCAGGTGTGCCCCGCTCCTCTGTCCCATCCACCTGTGCGTCGCTCGTGTCCTAGGTGCTACACCGCGGAGCCTGGTGCAGGTGAGCCGGGGACTGGACTCCCTGGGAGGGTTTCAGCTTCTGGCCCGAGGCCCCAGGGTGCAGCCACCCTGCGCTGCAGGTGGAGGGCACACGGCATTTAGGAACAGGGTGCCCACCCTGTCCCAGGGGTGCCCTGTGGCTGTGGCCCCACGTGCAGACGGGGATTGGGGTGAGGGCGGTGGGAGGCGTGGCTGCTGCAGGCTGCTTGGCTAGCGTCTCTCGACGGCGCTCCCTGCAGTCAGGTGAGGGAGCCAGACTCGTCCGAACGCACCACGGGGAACGGAGGGCGCCCAGGGTTGCGGGGTCCCGGGGCCTGACAGTAGGGCCCTGGCTGGGCCTGACCTCCGCCCCCTACCTTGCCCCATGACCCCGGAGGCTGCTTGTGGCCGCACTGGGTGGTCAGTCGCTGGGGGAGCCCTTCACGTCACCCGTGCTGTGCCTGGCCTGGCTCTGGGTTTGCTCCCAGCTCTGCAGGGGTGCAGGCCATGGTACGGGACGTGAAGAGCTGTCCCAGGTGACGTCCTTCACGTCAGTGACATCTGGACTCACTAGTGAGAATGGCCTCACAGGTCCACTCGTGACACGCCCACCTGGCCTGGCCACCTGTGGGGGTGGCCGCCACTGGCAGGTCCCTATGGCGTCGGGGTGGCCCGCTTTCCGCTCCCTGTTCTGCACTGGGCCACCCAGGCCGCGTAACTGTCCCTGGAGAAGTCGGGTCTAAGTGAAATTTAAGCTGCGGCACATCTCGGTCTCCATCCCCGCAGTCACCCGAAGATGTCTCCTTTTAGTTACTTCTGTGGGCCAGCCCTGCCTGCCTGGGTGGGGGAGCTGTCTGCTGAGTGCCTGGCGCTGCGCCGCGTCAGGGGCCTGGCTGCAGCAGCCCTGTCCTCTCCGCTGGGCGCCCGGGGGGCCCGGGCAAGGTCAGAGGGGAGCCGCTGCAGCCAGGCCCTGCCACCCTCTGGCCCAGGCTGCTCCTTCTCCTTTTCTTTCAAAAACTGCTTCTTTGGCAGCTTTCACTTCTCTTGTAGGCAAGTCCCAAGCTAATATTTATCCTGCGAAGTATCTTAAAAATGCTGGGGGGGCGAGTGTTTGCCGAGAGCTCTATCAGTCTCTGAAAGGGAGCCATTGTTGCCGAGATAAACTGAGGCCCTGTTTGCAGTCTCCAGATTGTGTTTGAACTTGCAACCTTTAGCTCAACAGTTAGTTTTTGTGAGCAGATAGACTCGCTCCCCGTCCTTGTAAAGAGCTCTTTATCGCTGCCTGTTTGTTTGTTCCTGGCAAGCGTCTGCGCGGCCGGGGAGGGAGGGCCGGCGGGGCACACGTTCAGGTGCCGCTCGGGCTCGGCTCGCTTTACGACTGGCAGGCTTCTGCGGAATGTGACTTTTGTACCTGGAGCCCTGCCCCTGCATGAGTTATCCCTTGAAAACTGGAGACACCTCTGTCCAGAGGAAACGCTGGCTTCACCGTGAGGGGAAGGGGGTATGGACCCCAGAATGCAGGGTAGGTGGAGGGTCCTGTCCACGAGGGGCCGGGAGTTTCGGGTCTGAAGGAACAGGACGCTGACGGGGAACTTAGACCGTAAAAAAGAGTCTGGTGAGAGCCTTTTCCGAGGCTGCCGCTTTCTGGAGCTAACCCAGAACCTGTGTCCCCTGCCTGGCGGCCCTCCTTGCAGGCGTGTGCAGATGTTGCCGGGGGGCGGGGGCCCGGCTGAGCCCCGACAGCAGGGCAGGACACGGAGCAGGTGGCCAGGAGGGCGGGTGGAAGGAGGTGGGAATGGCGCTAGTGCAGCCCAGGGACGGGGCCCTGCGTGCAGGGTGTCTACAGGGACAGTCATGGGGACGGGGCCGGCAGGACTGGCGAGAGGGGGGTCCGGAGGCGAGTCAGACTTCGCCGGGGCTGGGAGCGCAGGGGAGGGTGTGAGGCTGGGCCCTGGGGCAGGGCCCAGGGCGAGCTGCACTGCAGGCCTGCCGTGTTCGCTGGGCCCCGTCCCGCAGGTCGGAGCAGCCCCTGCCTGAGCGCGGCCCGGCGCCCGAGCAGCCCTGTTTGTGCTCTGTTCCACCTGACCGCAGCCCGCGCTGCACTTCCTCCTGGGCCAGCTGACTCACTCCGTCCTGCTGACTGGCCACGCCTGTCCTGTCCCTGCCTGTCTCTGTGCGCCTGTCTCTCCCCACCTCCTGACTCATTCCGAGCTGGGCGTGTGGTCAGCGCTCCGCGTGGCGGTGGCCCCCGTCTTGCTGCTGTCCCCACGCTGCCGCGTCGGCAGGTTTCATCCCGGGCCGCGCTCCAGGGTTTCGGCATCCGCGTTGAAAAGATTATTGGTTGGCTGAATTCGTTTTGGGGGTGCCCTGGGTTCCCACGGGGGGGAACCCTCTTTTTTGCTAATGTGACCTCCAGGTCGTTTTCTAGATACGTCCCCCGTACGACACTCGCTGACTTTCCATCGTGGTAAAGCTGCCTGGGAGGAGAACTGCCGTTTTAAAGGGGTGCGCTCTGCGGCGTCGAGCGCCGTCCCCACCGTTGCACAGCCGCCCCCACTCTCCGCCTCCCGAACCTGCTCCGCCGTCCCCACCTTTACGGGAAGTCCGTCCTCACTGCTTGGCGCTGCGTCCAAACACTCAGCCCCGCTGCCCAGAGGCCGGCCCGAGTCTCGGGTGGGGTGTGGTGAGTGAGTCTCCCCGTTGCCGGTGGGAGGAGCACCCAGCCCGTGTGAAGCCCTGTTGTGGCGGCCACGCGGACCCTGCTGTCACGCCAGGTGACCGAAAGTGACGGGTGTTTCTGTGTGCTTGGATTTCAGTCAGTGAGTCCTGCGCTTCGCTGTCACCAGTGTCTGTCCAGCTTAGTGGCAGGGCGTTGCTCTTCACGGAAGCGGGTGTCCTTCTTTGTGTTTGTGGCCTCCTGCTTGCACGGTGGAGCCTGCTGGTCTCCCGAACCGGTGTCAGGGCCCGCGCTGTTTCCTGCGGGTGTCACTTTCTGGAAGGTGGCGTGTGGGCTTCTGACGTGCTTGACCCAGCCAGCCCTTCCAGGGCCCACCGGGCTGGCGGGCGCCAGGGATCGTGGCCCTGCTTTGTGACTCGGGCGCTCGTGGCTGGGGCTGGCTCGCAGACAGCGGTCCGAGCCCGGAGGACAGGGCTCAGGCTGGCGTCAGCACCGCAGGGGAATGAGTTGGGGAGATGCCTGTTGGTGTTTTCAGCTGAGACACCCCAGTGAGACCTTCAGCTGGGGAGTCCAGGGCTGCCCAGTGGCAGGCAGGGAAGGGTGCTGGCCCTCTGCCGGGTGAGCCACGGGACTCACCTCCACGGCCCCAGCCCTGGTATGGGGCTTCTCTCATCTCATGGCCTGGAGGAAAGAGCGGGGACTGGTTGACTCCTGTTTCTCCTCGATGGGCACCGTGCCCAGCAGCCCAGGCCAACCCCAAGCTAGCCCAGGTGCAGTGCATCGTGGGAAAATCCGGAGTGAACTGCACCTGGCCCTGTGGGCGGGGTGGGGCTTGAGTCCAGTGGGGAGGAGGCTGAATAAAGTTGAGTGGCGTCTGAGCCAGGAAGGGCGATGGGCTGCTGAACGCAAAGTCCTGTCACCGCGACCGCGACCTGGAGGAGGTGCCGGGGGAGCGCCCTGCCAGGGCCCCACCCAGCAGGAGTGAACAGTCCCCGGGTGCCGGAGCCTGGGACGGGCTGCAGAACCCACAGTCCCCGTCACTTCAGTGCTGCTGTCGGGTGCGGTGGCTTCCGGGCTGCATCTCGGTGACCAGCCGTAAGTCTTCGACAACCCCGTGGGCCTGCCATCTGCTCTCACTGAGTCCAAACGTGGCTTCCAGGCCGCTGCCCCCCCAGCACCCCACAAGTCTACCCCTCTCGGGGCGGTTTGGCGTGGCCAGCCTCATCGTCACCGTCTCCACCGTCTGAGATTCGGTGTTGTAAAGTGCACCTGAAGGTCACACCCGTAACGGGAGGCGTCCCTGTGTCTCACCCACAGTCCCTGGCCCGCCGCTCCCCAGACCCTTGGAATTTCCCAGGTGGGGAGACTGGTAAAGGGGTCTCTTGGTACATGAATGAGGTGACTTTCGCAAAGCACCCAAGGATGGGGCTGGTTGCCAGAAGAGCCAGCCATGTGATGAGGGGCCTAGAACCTTCAGACCCATTCCCGCCCCCCACGGGGAGAGGGGCTGGAGAGGGTGTTTGGCAGCCAGCGGCCCAGTGACTTGGGACGAGTAGTGAGCCTCTGGGAAGAGTCCCAGGGCAGCTCCGTGAGGTCGGGGACTCCCTTGTTGGGGGCCTCGCCCTGTGCATCTTGCCATCTGGCTGTCCCTTTGTATCCTTCAGTGCTTTTGGGACTAAGTCAGTAATCTGGTGAGTAAATGCTGGTTCCTCAGTTCTATGAGCCTTTCTGGCAAAATCTGGGAGCCCGAGGAGGCGGTCCTGAGGCCCTGTCTCTGATCTGCAGCCCGCTGCTCAGAAGCGCCGCTGGCCTGGGCCCGGCCCGGCCTCTGCGGGGGCGGGCAGCCTGGTGTGGGGGGCTGTGCCCTTTGTGCAGCCTGACCCTGCCTCTGGGGAGGCGGTGTTGGAACCCAGCTGATCTCTGCTCGCCCTGCCAGGGTCTGAGAACTGCGCACGGGGCGGGGATGTCTCTGCTCACGATGCAGAGCGGCCGGGAACCCCTTTTTCAGGGGGAGCACACGTTTGAGGGCTTGTGGGGTCTGTGGAGGGCCCGGTTCTCCAGAAGGCACCTATGATGGCACTGGGGCTGCCCGACTTCCTTCCCACGGGGACAGTGATGCGTGGGCTGGCCACGTCAGCTCTCCGTGGTGCCGTGAACACGCCCCTTCTGAGTAGCTGACTTCTCCAGATGGGGGGGGGGAACAGGTCATGTAGCTACCAAACAGGAGATTGGGGGCCTCCGGGTTAAGGGGGTTACCTGTCTCTGGAGTTGGAAGGGAGGTTCTGCGGGTTCGTAGTCCGTCCGCGCAGTTAGGGGAACTTGGAGCAGCCCCCCACCCCCGTCCTGCTCGAGAGGAGCAGCCCTCCCCGCGCCTGGCCACTGGCCTGCGTCGGAACAGGGTGGGAGGCCGAGCGGGGGCTGCAGCGTGTCTGGAAGCCTCTCGAGATGCTGAGGAGTGTGGCCCGGGATGGTTTTCCTTGCCAAGCAAAGCCGCGCTGTCCCGCAAATGGTGCAGCCCTGGCGCCTCAGTCTCCGCCCTGCCGACCTGCGACCCCAGCCCAGGCGCTCGGGGGGTCGGGGAGGGATGGTGTGCCCTTCATGGCCCTGGAAGGGAGGAGTCAGTTTGCCCCCAGGTAAAGCCATGTGTAAGCTCTCTTTGTTCATCAAAAATTTACCTGTTTAAAAAAAAAAACAAACCTGTTTTGATTTTGATATTTTTTAGCGTATTTCATACTTCCCCTCTTTAAAAACATTGACGTTTTGGTGTTTACCCTGACACGTGGCCGTCATTCGAATAATCCCGTATGGCCAGACCGTTAAGCCGTGGCCTGCTCTCACTTCCGCGCTGCGCCCTCTCTTGCTCGGGGTAAGTCCAGAGCCTGGGACCTGCTTCCCTTGGGTTTTACGTGTGAGCGCCGTCCAAACGTTTCCCCACGTGGCGGCAGCCTTTGGCGTGGTGTTCGTGGTCACGCCCCGGTCTGTGAGGTCGGTTCTCGGCTACACGTGGGCAGCCCCAGGGGTTTCTGCTCTGTCACGTCACCTGGTTGTCAGGAGTGGCTTTAGGCTGCTGGTGCCCCGCCTGTCCCCCCCGTGTCCCGAGCGGTAGAGCCAGGTTTATCGGCACCTGGCCCGGCGCCTAGACGCGGTGCTGGCGCTCAGAGCAGTGCCGGTTTATCCGGATCCGTGGTCAGTGGTTGCTCGTTGGGCAGTTCAGGCTGGAGCTGAAGCTCGGTTCCCCTGGCGGCTGGCCGGGATTCCAGGAGCTGCGCGGTGTGAAGCGTGCTGCTTGTTGCCATGGCAGCCAAAGCTTCCTTCTTACTCAAGTGGCTTGAGCAAGCAACAAGGGCAAGGAACATGGAGAAGGGGAGGGAAAAAACCTTCCCTGGTTTTTAACTAAAAAACAAAAACCCCTTCTTCTCAGCCACCTGTGCCAGTCGAGGAGCACCACGCACAGGTCAGGCAGAGCGTGGGGGGGCGTGTCCGTCCGTGTTCCGGCGGGAGGTAAACGTGGCAGAGGCGGTTTTCTGGGGGGCAGTGCGTCCTTCCTCCATGTAACTTCCCCCTAAACACGCTTCTGATGGGGCCGTGCGCCTTGTTCCTTACAGTTCGGTGGCTGTGTCAGCAGAACAGGAAGATGGGCTCCATCTGAAGTGGCGCTTGCCCTGCCCCCTTCCTACATTTTAGGAAGTGGGCTACGAGGTGCTTCCTGTCGTCTGAGCTGTCACGAGCGTGCCCACTTAGCCTCAGCCTGCTGTTCCGCGTGCTGCGAGGTGGCGGTGCGGGGGTGCGCGGGCGGTGGGCCTGCCGGGCCACGTCTGGGCAGGGCGTGGGGTGGGTCTGTGCCTGCGGGCCCACGCACGGTGCCGGTGGCCGTGCAGGCATGCTGCCGTGTCTGCTGGGGAGAAGCCGAGCCTTCCGCCGGCTTCTGGAGTGGGGTCAGGCAGCGCGTTCCCCCGGAGGCCGGCTCTTTTCCCCCATTCAGTTCCCCCGCGGAAATGCCCGTTGTAGAGATGTGGTTCTTGGAGCTCTGGACAGGTCTGCAACCCTGGGAACGTGCAGCCAAGCCCTGTCCCTGTGGCCCTAGGGTTTCCCAGTTGTACCCTGTGGCTCTGTTGGCAATTCTGGTATTGTCCTTCGTGGATGGAAAAGTGGTGTCTGGTGCCAGGTGAACTAGCAAAGAACATCCAGGACCCCACAAGTGGCGGTGTTAGTCTCAGGTGCTCCAGGGGGGACAGGCAGCCCCTGGGCTGACAGAAGGCCTTTGGTGTCCGTGACTTACTGCTGAGAAAGCAGGCCCCACCGAGGCTTTCCCGCTCCGTTAGCGCAGTGCTGCAGACTTGCAGGCAGCAGGGGCGGCGTCTCACATGACATGATCCAGCAGATCCGCCAGCTTTCTGCCTCCGGGCACGTGCTTCCTGCGTCGCTGCTGCTTTCTCACGGTGTTCTCGCAATTAGGGAGGGGCCGGAGGGCTCTGGGGTCTCTCTCGGAAGGGCGCTAGTTCCATTCGTGAGGGTCCCACCCTCCTGACCTCATCAGCCCAAACGCTCACCCACTGACCCATCGCCTTGGGGGGGGGGGGGGTAAGGATTTCAACACAGGTGTTTGAAGGCGGAGACAAATGTCGAGATTGGCTTCCTTCACTCGGTCCTGTGCAGCTGAGGTCCCTCCCTGTCTTTTCGCAGCATCGCAGCTCATGTCTGTTCGGGACTGAATAACGTCCCATCGTCAGGCTGGACCACGGTCTATCTGCCCGTCACCTGCGGAAAGGGCATCTTGGCTGCTTCCAGGTTTTGGCGATTCTGAACTCAGCCGCTGTGAACCTCTGTCTGCAGGTTTTCGCGTGGACGTAAGTGTCGGCTCCTTCGGGAAACACCAAGGAGCACATTGCTGGACCGCGTGCTGAGGGCATGTTTAGATTTGCGCGAAACCGCCGAACTGTCCTCCAGGGTGGCCGCCCATCTGCACCCCACCAGCGGGAGTGGGCGCTCCCGTCCTCGCCGGCACCGGGTGCGGTCAGAGTTCTGGGGTCGGGCCGTCGGATGGGTGTGCGGCGCTGGGGCTGCGCGTCCCTGGTGACAGAGACGCAGGGCGTCCTTGCACGCGCTCACCTGCCACCTGTTTCTCTTCTTCGGTGAGGTCCAAGTTTCTTGCCCATTTTTTAATCAAGTTGCTTATTTTCTCTCTCTCTCTCTCGTGTGTGTGTGTGTGTGTGTGTGTGTGTGTGTGTAATTTGGATAACAATTCTTCTTCAGGTGTGTCTTTTGCAAATATTTCTCCTAGTGTGTGGCTCGTCTGGTCATTCTCTTGACACACCGATTTTAGGGTGGTGATCGGGGGACTTCTCTCGTGATTTCAGAAAACAACCTTCTAAGCAGGTCTGTCAGATGCTTTCTTATCAACTGCGTCAAGGGCACTTGGGACTTGCTTGATGTGATGTTACTTGTTTTATGCTCTTGGTCCAACGCTGTCCTTGACCAGCTGTGGGTCTGCTCGCTGGCGTCCATGTGGTCCTCGAGTCGGCTGGAGAGGGCGCGGCGGGTCGGTGCTGGGAGTGCGAGACAGGGTCAGGACAAGTGCGTTCAGTAGTTACCGGGTCGTGGTGTTTTAGAGCCGTGTTTGAGGGTGGGCGCGCCGGCGTCGAATGGGGGGCTTGCAAAACGGTGTTGCCATTAGCGTTGACCGCGCGCACCCACCGTGCCGAAGTCGCCACGCAAACGTGCGCGGCCTCCTCTCTGACCGTCCTCCAGGGAGCGTTGGTCTCCAAGTGCTGTCCCAGCAGAATGTCACCGTTGAGCATCGTGACTCTGCGGTAGAGCCTCGGGCTCGCCCCAGAGTTTGGGGTGCCTGTCAGGAGTGACCGCAGCCCACCTCCGATGACGTCCGTGTGCAGCCAGCTTTTCCTCGTAGCCAGCTGCAGGCAGTCCCGTGGTTGGCATCCCTCGCCCTTCGACTGGAAACAGGACCGTAGAGGAAGCTGCTGGTTGGAACAGTCCTGGTTCCGCCTACCTGAGCGCACCTGCACACCCTGCCCAAACCCGCCGCTGAGCGCGCGGCCGTCGGGAAGCGCTTCTGGGCCTGGACGGCCGGTCTGAGCGGTTTCGCTGGGCTTTGGAGTGGGAGGCCCTGGAATAGCCCGCAGCCGGAACTGCCGCCCGCTTCCCAGCAGCCCCGGACGCGCTCAGGGGGCCTGAACCGCCGGTGCGCGCGTGAAGAGCAGGCTGGGCCTCTCCCCGGCCCACCCCCGCCTCGCTGTGCCGGCGCTTCAGAAGGAGGCGTCCCGTGCTTTTGGGAGTCACAGCTGACGCTCCTAGAGCTTGTACAGAACGGCTGCCCCACGGTCCGCGTGCTGTGAGATGACGGCTTAATGGGTGTCATCTTCTGGGCGTAAACCTGGTCTCCCGTCATCCGACCGTGCCCTGGACGTGATGACGCACCAGCGCAGGCGCCTGGCTCACCCGAGAGCGGCCCGCGGCCCTGCCCTGTGGGCTCCTCCTCCCTTTTCCTCTCAAAGCTGCCCCCCTCCCCTTTCCTGCGGCTGCCCCCCGCAAGGGGGCCCTGGGAACAGAGGACGCACTCTGGTGGGGGTGCTGCAGGGGGAGGACTTCACACCCCTTTTCCCAGCCTTCGTGCAGGAGCCGCGCAGCCGTGTGCCGCTGGGGTCTTGGTCCCGCGCCCCGGAGCGCGTGCTGCAGGGCAGGACCGTGAGCTTAGCCTGTGAGCTCGGTGGCCAGGTCCCTCGCAGCGTCCCCGTGAGCGTGGGCGTAACCCTCCAGGGAGCCGAGTCACGGGCTAGCCCTGTTTCGGTACTGGTTAGTAAAGCCATTGTTACATTGGCCGTGGTTTTTTGTCCTCAGACAATTAAAGAATTAGGCTCTCAAGTTAAACAGATCAGTAGCCTTAACTGGATAGGCGGGGACGCAGCGGACTTCCCAGAGCGTCACGTTGCAGGTGCTGCGCGTCCTGATGCAAATCTGTGGGCACCGACTGAGCGGTGCATTTCCCCTGCGCGGACTGTGCCTGAGTGGCCACTTCCTGGCTTTCCTGTGCGCGAACCTGCCCGTTGGAACTGCAAGGGACAAGAGCGTCCTGCTGTGGCCGCCAAAGAGAAATAATTGGGAAGAAATGAGCAAAACCTGGAGAGGTGCCTTGAAGGTCTGCGAGGCAGCCCTCCTCTGGGACGGGTCGGTGCCGCAGCCTGCGACAGCCGCTCTCCCTGGGCCTGACGTAAAGTTAGCGGGTCGCAGTGGAAACACCAGCGAAGCTTTTTCCTCGGGAGCTGGTCGAGCTCTCGGAGTCCCTGAGCTCGTGCACTGCCCGCACATCACCCTGTGGGAGCACCTGGGGAAGGGCAGGGCGGGGCAGCGGTGGAGGGCCCGCCGCGGGGGGCGGCGCAGGCACGCGTGCCCTCCCCTGCGCCCCTGGTGACCAACGCTGGCCGGCGGCACGCTGCAGCACGGGAGACTGGGAGACAGAGCCGCGCATGGGTGCAGGTTCAAGCCCTGGTAAAGGAGGAACCCCGAAGTGCTGGGGACAGACGTAGAAAGAAGTCACATGGAGACAACTGGCTGGCCACTGGGAGAGGTGGCAGCGGCTCCTTGGCTCACACGGGTACACACGAGAGTGCGGAGCCGGGCCCCGGAATGTGCCCACTAGACTCTGGCAGGGACCTGATGGCGACTGGGCCGTCATGCAGTCCGTGCACGTAGGACCAGGGATGCGGTCCTGCTCTCCCGTGTGTCAGAGTTTGACGGTGCGCTCGGCGTGGGACACGACCCAGGCCCCACCCTTCACTGCGGCCTTCTGTCAGGAACGCCCAGGCCAGGTCGGCACAGTCCCCGCTGTGCCCTTGACCTAGGTCTGCAGGTGGTCCTCCTTCCTCAGCGCATGGGGCTTCCGCTGGATTTCTGAACGGTTTTGCAGCGTCCCTGAAATGCTTACACAATCCCCAGGCTCGCAGAAAAGGAGTGTGTGGTCACAGCGTCCCTGCCAGGTGACACTTCCTTATGAGTGAAGGTGTGACCTTCAAGGGGTCTGACTTTATTGGTTTAATTTTTTTTGAAGTAGGAAGCAATTTTTTTTAAAAAATTATGGTGTCTAATAAAATTAGCAGGTAAAGACAAAATGGACTCTGAATTCAGGATTGGTCTGTGGGTTCTTGGCCTTGTCCGTGTCTGGGGAGAGCTGTCTCCCGCCGAGGGCAGCAGCTTCCCCGCCCCAGCGGGGTTTCTGATGCCGGCCCATGGCCCGGTGTCCGTCTGCAGTTAGGTGCCTGGGGAAGTCCCTTCCGGTGAGGTTGCGGAGTGTCTTGCTCGGTGTCTTTTCTGTAAACAGTCGTCTGTGGGTGGCAGTCAGAGGATCTTTCAAATCCGTCTCCTGGGCGCTGGCCGTGCCCAGCAGGCGGCCGGGAGCCTGGCAGGCCATTGCTTGTGCCCCGCGCTGGGCGCGGCCCTGCAGGGCAGCCCTGGCTGTGCTGCTCCAGAGTTTTGCCAACCATGCCAAGTAAACGCTGATGTGAGAAATGTCCAACCCGAAGATCTCAAGTTTTAGGTTTGAATCTCTTCTTCTTCTTCTTTTTCTTCTCCGTAATTTTCACATGAAAATTACGTGCTCTGTGCTCTGGCGCAGACCGCGGTCAGCGCCGGGGAGTCCGGCATGGCCAGTCCGCGGTGCCGACTCCACACTGGGTCTCCCTGTCCGCGTGCCTCCAACGTGAGCCAAGCGTCCAGCCTCACGTACATTCGTGTTTAGAAGGGGCTCCTCGATGCCATCACAGAGCTCAGCTCACTTTGGAAATGTCGGCGACTCGGCTGGCGTCTGCACACCCCTGACGGACGTGCGGGGTCAGCTCGCAGAGCTGTGTGCCCTGTGGGGGGCTGTGCTGATGGACGTTGCGGACCGAGGGTGCTGACGATGTTTGTCGTTCTCCTCAATGCAGGTGACAGTGACACCACCTGGGTCAGATCCGTCTGCTCCCTGGGCCGCTGCGTTTGCGCCGCCTGACGGAGGGAAGCCAGCTGTGTGAATGCCTAGGCTCCTTGACTAACAGGTAAACCCCACACCACGCTCGCACCATTTCACAAGAACCTCTGTGAGGCTGGATCCTGGCAGCTGGCCACCCGGATCACCGGGTGTGGCGGCTGCGGGGGTGGGGGCGTGGCTTTCCAGTGCAGACAGTCCCTAGGAAGTACTGGCTGGTTGGTTTTCTTCGTTTATTCATTGTTTTTTGTTTTTTAATTTTCTAACTTTTTTTTTTTAACATTTTATTTATCTTTAGAGGAGAAGGGAAGGGAAGGGGAGAGAGAGAGAAATATCAATGTACGGTTGCCTCTCGTGCCTTGCTGGGAACTGGCCTGCAACTCAGGCATGTGCCCTGACTGGGAATCGAACCGCAATCCTTTGGTTCACAGGCCTGCGCTCAATCCACTGAGCCACACTAGCCAGGGCAATTTTTTTTTATTATTCTCATCTGCAGACATGCTTATGGATTTTAGAGAGAGGGGAAGGGAGAGGAGAGGGAAAGAAACATCAGTGGTTGACTTTTGTGGGCCCCAACCAGAGAACAAACCTGCAACCCAGGCGTGTGCCCTGACCAGGAACTGAACCCATGAACTTTCAGTTTATGAGGGGAAGCTCTAACCAACTGAGCCACACTGGTCAGGGCCTTGCACTTACTCTTCCAGTGACCTTCTCAGGCTCCTGCGGTGTGGCTGGGCACAGTGGGGCTATGAGGGCAGGTGCAGGCTGGTTGATGGGATCTCCCAAGGAGCTTGTCCCTGCCCCGGGCAGGGCTGTGTCCCCCTGGGGACAGAGGCTGTGAGAGCCTTTGACAGGAAGGGAGGGGGGTCAGCAGCCGTTCTGAGGGGGAGGGCAGAACCTCGAGAAGAGACTTCAGGACTGAGTGTGATACTCGTGAAGGTAGGAGGCGGTGGGGGGGGATGCAGGACACTTGGAGAGAGGAGCAGGTGCCCTGCCCGGAAGGGTGCGTCCCTCTCTCTGCCCCCACAAACAGCACTGGGACAGGGACAAGCCCTCAGACAGGGTGCCCCAGCACCTCACAGCACTGCCTCACCTAGGACCCAGGACATGGGTCCCGGCCTGGCAGGCTCCTTTCTCAGAGATGACCACGTGTGTGGACAAGGTCAGAGTGGGACCTGAGTGTGCATAGAAGCCACCCAGCAGGGCTCTGGGCGTGAGGTGGGCTCTGCTGATGAGTCAGACAGCTGCAGCCGGCCTCCCTGACCACACAGGGGCGCCGAGGTCGGCTGCCCCGGCCCTGCAGATGGGCACCGAGCACAGGCCGTGCCGCCCAGCGTGCATCTCCCCTCTCACTGGGTGTTCGAGGCTGGTCATGGACTGCTCTTGGGCGTCTGCTGGGAGAGCCCCGGCCCTGAAACAGTATCTGGGGTGATAGTGTGGTCGAACGGTCCTGCCAAGTGACTTCACCCCCTCGGTGCTCAGTTCTGTGCCTCCTCGGCTCGTCTAGGTGGAGCGGAGACATCGGCTCAGGGCTCGAGCTGCTTCCTCAGACCTGTGGGCGGAGCCCCGCATCAGCAGGTGGCATGGGCCCGGGGCCTGTGCTGGGCTGTCCCAGCTCCTGCCGGTCCTGCTCTCCTGTCTCCCCGAAAATACATCTCCAGGCGCTGCCATCAGCTGCGGACCCTGCCCCCTCTTGGTGACCTGGCCCTGGAGATAGCCACCCCGTTCCCCAGAGCACGTGGCTGGAGCTCACCTGCCCCTCCTGTTCCGCTCCGAGGGAGCACTGGTGTAGTGAACAGAGCAGCAGCCGATCGACTCGGGAGTCCTGATCGAGGCTTTCGGCATTTCTGAAGAACACGTTTCTGAAAAACCTCGGTCATGGCCGTGGCACCGTGTCTCAGCTCTGGCGCAGTGGGTGCCCGCGCTGCTTGTCCTCTCGGGTGGGGTGGCCGTCCCCTGCCCTGCAGGAGGCTGAGCGGCGTCCCCGCCCCCAGCCGAGACGTGGCAGCCACAGCGTCTCCGGACCTCGCTGCTTGTCCTCCGCCCCTCTGCCGGCAGCGCCTTGCTTCCTTTTGCAGCCCCCCCGCCCGTCGCAGTCCCGACACCCACAGGCCGAAGCCGCCTGCGCACAGGGGCGCCCGTGCCGGCGAGCTCCCCTTGGTTGTCCTGGCTTCATCCCCCACAGGAGGGCGTTCCGCAGGAGACAGTGCTGCTCTGGAAGCAAGGGCTTGTTCTTTTCCACAGACGACCCGGAGTACGCACCAGATAGCTGGTGCGGCCAGAGGTCTGGCTCTCCTGGGTGGCCCCACTGACCCCCCTGGGTCGTCCCCCTCTTTTGCAGATCAGCCAGTCACTCGATGGGGAGCAACGGCGAACCCCCTTCCCGTGTCGCCGTGTCGCCGCCTGTCTGCAGCCAGGGAAGCCGCTTCAGCACCGCCTCAGTCATAATGATGAAACTGGTATTAACTGAATGGCAATTATGGATTTTTAACTCTAATTCACAGTAATCCAACAAGCCATATGTTTAAAACCCAACCAGAAACCGTCTTGCTTTGCTGCGAGCTGCATCCGGTTGTGGGAAGCCGCACGCAGAGGGATACAAGTGTTACTTGCTGAGGAGCGTGGCGGAAGCGGAGAGAGGAGCCGGCCAGTTCGCCCTCCCAGATACACGGCGGTGGTGGTGGTGTGCCGGCGGAGCAGACATACACGCGCACGCACACACGCACGCGCACACATACTCACACTCGGTGGGGATGAGAATGGCTCCGCAGAATGCCGACTCGGAGTCCGTGCAAGTTCAGGAGCTGCCGCTGTCCCTGCCCGCGCTGCAGAAGCCCGCGGACGCCGAGCCGCACGAGGAGACCGGCAGCGAGGGCTCCATCGACCGCATCCCCATGCGCCTGTGGGTCATGCACGGGGCCGTGATGTTCGGCAGGGAGTTCTGCTACGCCATGGAGACAGCCCTGGTCACACCGATCCTGCTTCAGATTGGTAAGCGCTGCCCGCCCTGCGTGGCCCTTTGCTGCGCCCACCCGGCATGTGGAGCCCGACATGGGCTGGAGTGTGCTCAGGAGCCCTGGGGACCGTATCCTGGTCAGCTCTCCCTTCAGCCTCCTGACCCCTTCTCCTGCTGGCAGCCAGGGCGGGCAGGGGACGGTCCCAGCGCTTCCATGGAATCAGGCTCTGGGTGAGTGCACCTGGCATTGGTCCGTGTGGGCGGTGTGTGTGGCCAGCCCGAGAGTGAGGCCGGGGGCAGAAGGTGCTGACCAGCGCTCTGCGAGGGTCCTGCCGCCACCGGTCTTGTCAGCGTCAGTCTCCGGCTGCTGTGGGCCTTTGGGGGCCGGGTGCTGGGTCTTTCCAGAAGTCCTGGGCATCGCAGTCCCAGCGGCCTGGCGTCAGGGGCCCCTGCCCTGAGTGCCGCGGGGGTGCCTCAGGCCCTCAGGGTTTTGTCAGCAGGTCTGATGTCCTGTTAAGTTAAAAAAAACCTGTAATTTTCCAACTTAGAAGAGATTTGAGTATGGGATGAAGCCATTTAAAACATAGTTTTATTCTAGAATTCCCCATGTGCTTGGTCAAGTATTTTTCAAGTCTGCTTATTCTGATTTTTCAAAGGCATGCTTCTTTCTCCAAATGTAAATAAAGTGCTCGGTGAGCACTAACTTAGCCCCACAGCACGGAGCGGCCAGCAACGAGCGTGCCCCTGCGAACGCTCACGTGCCCCCCCCCCCTTCCCGTGCTAGCAGGCGGCGGCCCCAGCCAGCAGAGAGCGGGTGCCGCTGCCGGCCGTGGCGCGGCTGACCTCTGGAAACCCCGTCTGCGCTCATGGTTATTTTAATCACTTCGTCGTTCAGATGGAGTCCCCATAACAAGAGTCCAATTTATTTCTCAGGGTCAGACTCGAATCACGCTCGGAAGGGCAGCCTTGTGATCAGAACTTTGTGATTGCGTCGGAGTTTCTTTAACATGTTGTGCGCTGGGCACAGTGCCCAGTGCCCTCTGCCGGGCCGTGTCCGTGTGCTGCTGCCGCTGCCCGGGTGACCATAGGCGAGGAGCTGCTGCTGCAGTTGAGACCGGGAGTGCTGGCATTGCCCGGCAGGCTCCTTAGTGGCTCCCGCCCCAGTCCGCCCGCACCCGGCGCCACCGACCTGGCCCAGTCACTGTGGGGCCCCTGCCGGAATTTCGCATGAGCACAGCCACACCACCTGCAGCCTGGACCTGGGCTCGGCGCAGCGCCTCCGCGGTGCGCTGGTGCATCGCTGAGGGGGAGGCCTTAGTCCTGAGGGGTGAGGCTGGCTCCCAGTCCTGAGTGGGCGCACCCCCTCGTCCAGCCGTCCCTCCGCGGGTGGCTGTCCAGGGCCGCTGGAAGGCCGTGCTGCTCTGAGCGCACACATCTTGTCCCCTGCAAGGACAGGCCTGGGGGTGGGGCGGCCCGCAGAGCGCAGGGCTCCTTGGGTGAGAAAGAAGCCACGCCCTCCCGCCACAGCCGGCCCTGAATCGCCCACCCTTGGCGCAGCTGCGCCGATGTCGTTCGGTGTGCTGCTCGGGTGTCCCTGCACGGCTCAGTGCGGGCTGCATTCGGGCCCCGTGCTGATGTTTCCGGCAGGGTCTCGCTCCCGCATCGCACCGAGCCCCTCGCGGGTTCTCCGTGGAAGTCCTTTGTCACGCGCTGTGCGCGAGTGTGGGACCCGCGTCTGCGGCCTCGTTTTGTTATCTCGGTGGAGCTCTGAAATCACAGGCTTTGAATTCCGACCGGACCTGGTTTGCCTTTTTTCTGCTGCTGTTCTTTTCTGCTTTAACTGAGAAGTCTTTGCCCAATCTAAGGCCGTAATGATTTTTTCTTACGTTTTCTTCTAGATGTTTTATAGTTTCAGTGCTCACATTTGGGGCTGTGATCCATCTGGAATTAATTTTTTTAAGATTTTATTTATTTTAGGGGAGACAGGAAGGGGGGGAGAGAAACATGGAGGTTCGAGTGATGCATCGATTGCTTGCCTCTTGAGGGCCCCCAGACAGGGACCTGGCCTGCAACCCAGGCAAGTGTCCTGGCCTGACTGGGCACCAAACTGGTGACCTTTCGGTCCTTAGGCCAGCACTCGGGCCGCTGAGCCTCACCAGCCAGGGCCACCTTGAATTAATTTCTGTGTACGAGAGGCATTGAGGGTCTGTCCTCACATCATCTGTGGGGTGGGGGGTGGCTCTGGGCACACCGGCCTTGCCCCTGTCTGGCCGTGGAGCCAAGACATCCCTGGACCCTGGATTGGACACCTGCCCTTGCTCTTGTCCTTGGTGTGGGAACTGCCGGGAAGGAGCATTCTTAGGCCCCAGCGCACTTTCGGATAAAGGGGATCAGAGCAGCACCTGGAAAGTGGTGTGTGGGTGTTGGTTCTGTTGGTGCTTTGGGGTTTTTTGTTTTGTTTTGTTTTTTAATTATTTTCAAGAGAGGGAACGGAGAGAAGTATCAATGTGTGGTTGTCTCTCGAGCTCCCCCTCCTGGGGACCTGGCCCACAACCCAGGTGTGTGCCTTAGACTGCGAATCAAACCAGCCACCCTCTGGTTCTCAGGCCGGCACTCAACCCATTGAGCCACACCAGCCAGGGCCTCAGGTGACTTCTGACGGTGAGACCCACGGCCCTGCCCCAGAGCGGAGGCCCCACGGATCCAGTGGCCTCCCCCACCCGTCTGCCCAGGGTGGTCGGGGGCAGGGAGGACGACCCCGAGGAGCTGCAGACCAGCACCAGCTCTGGGCGCTTCACGTGAGCCGCTGGCCACCTCCGTGTCCTGTGAGCAGCTGGTCAGCGGGGCGCCTGCGAGGCAGGATCAGGTGGGAGTGCAGGGTCTGTCTTAAAGGAAACTCCGGGAACAGCCTGCCCCGCCCCTCCTGGGCTTGTCGCCTGCTGCAAGGTCTGTTCCCACACAGTGTTTCCCGGGGGAAGGAGGGGTCTGGGCGCCGGCCACACACACGCATTGTTTTCCTCTTGGTTCCGGAAGTGGCCTCCGGGGAAAAGGAAAATCATATAAAGAAGAAAGGATGTCTCGCTGCCCCTGGGTCTGACTAACGCGCTGGGTCCACACTGAGAACCCCGATGCTGCTTCTGCCTCATGGGGCCCCCTCCCCCACTTAGGCGCCTGGGGTGGGTTGCAGGTCTGTTCATGGGGAAGGTCAGGTTCAGTCTGCCTCCTCCAGGAGGCAGAACTTGACGCTCACCTCGAAGAGCCTGCCTCACAGAGAACAAACACCACACGGGAAGCTCCCTGGTGCTGGCCACTGTCCCCCACTCCCTATACCGGGCAAGTGGCCGTGGGGGCCAGCAAGGCAGGACCAGAGAGGGGTGTGACCTGGCCAGCAACCTGGTGCTGAGTCACCCATGCAACCCACGCCCTCCTGAAATCCGGACCTGGCCTTGCACCCTCCTGGGAGCTCAGGGTGCCAGCCCAGCCCGCGCAGGGATGCGGTGAAATTGTGCCTTGCTGTTCCACGCGTGTGTAGACACGTGCTGAAAGGTGCTCGTGGTGTCCTGGCTGAACCCGAGACATCCCCTCCCAGGTGTGCGCGGACGTTGCTGAGCAGGCATGTGGCATGGTGCAGCTCCCGTTCTCCGTGCACGGCGCACGGTGCATCCAGCAGGAACTTGCCATGGGCGTGTTCAGAGTCCAGAGCGGCCGTGTGCGGCGTCCTGTTGCGGTGGGAGCCTGCCCTTCTCAGGCTGGAGTGCGGGCGCCCCCAGGGCCTCGTGCAGAGGCCTCCACAGCTGGCTTTCCCGTTTGGGAAGAGCCAACTCGGCAGCCAGCTGCCCGCCCCCTTTGTGCAGCAGGGCTTCCTGCGGCTCGCCTGCCCGGTCTCTCAGGGTCTCACAGCCACTGGGTCGCAGCAAGCATCTGGACCTCTTGGCTGGCCTGCACTCTGCCTAGAGCCCAAGGACGCCTGACATGTTCCACGTGGCCCTGGCTGGAGACAGCCAGCCGCCTGCCCCCATTCAGGAGAAAGAGGGTCACGGCACACGTCCTGCGTCCCTGCTTGGGGTCCTAGAACGTGAGCCTGCCAGGCCGGCGGCACACCGCGAAATGCACTCGAAACCCGATGCAGAAATCTCCAGCCACCACCAGGACAGCCACGGATGCAGGCAGGACTTAGAACCTCCTGGTTCTTGACCACAGTAATTGGAAGCCTCCTGCACAAGGCAGCTGTGTTTGGCTTGCGAAATTGGGGTTCCCTTGTGTTTTTGACCGTTGTATTTTAGAAATGATGAAATGCCAACTGTAGTCACTTTCCCCAAGGAGTTAGCGCCTGCTCTTCTTTCGTCAGACTCTGAGCCCTTCCAGAGCCACGCCGGGCGCCATGCCCCGTGCTGGAGGCTCAGGGCGCAGACAGTGGCAGGGACCTCGGCCCTGCCGTTGGCTCGATGCGGAGCGAGGCGTGGGAGTGGGTGTGCGGCTGTGGGGCTCCAGGCTGGGGCACTGCCTGCCAGTCGGCTGCGTTGTGGGCGCGGTGCCCGGCGCAAGCACGGTAGCTGGGTTTGTGGTCTGCAGGAGCGAAGTCCAGAAGGTCCGTGGACTACCGGCTGCCGCCCCACTTGTGGAAGGCGAGTGTGGGGCCGGCAGGAGAGGGGCAGAAGGCGGCCCAGCGGGGCGCAGAAAGGGGGCATGGCATGGGGGGGCAGTGGGGTGGCGTGTTGGGGTGGTGTGAGTGGTCTGGCTCCTAGGAGGCAGGGGCCAGATCGTAGGAGGCCTTGTAGGCCACTCCAGGGAGGTGGCTGCAGGGACCCCCGAGCGCCGATAAAGCAGCAGGGGTGCGTGGGAGCCTTAACAGTTGGCGCCGCACTGGGCGAGAGCAGTGTTCCAACTTCGCTCGTTACCACTTTCAACGTCACAGTGGCAGAGCACGGACCAAAGGCACGCCTGATGTGACCGAGACCGGACCAGCCGTGTCGCTGAGAACAGCCAGCCCAGTGCGTGTCCACTGGCAGCATCGTCGCCCCCGGGGGGTCGGGGGGGCGGCACTCCTGCCTGCAGACACCACCCCGCACCGAACGCACGACATCCGAGCGGACAGGGGTCTGTCCTGGGTTTAGTGTGCGGTGTTTGCTGCCATTGATGGAAGAGGCGGCACGGTGCCACTCCCCTACACCCCGAGCTGCGGGCCCTTTCCGGAACGCCACACGGAGGGAGTTGAGGGGCCCCCGCCCCATGGGCAGGACCCGAAGGCGCTTCCTAGAAGGACTTCTTCTGCAGGCCCAGGTGGGGGCAGCTCACAAGGAGGGAGTCGGGGAAAGGAAGTCGGCGTGTCGGTTTGGGGTGGTCAGGGCTGGACACCTGGCTGCGCAGTGGGTGGGGCACGGTGGAGGCGTCCATCACCGGGGCACTGCTGCGGGCAGGGCGAGGCCAGCACCCGCCGGGGAAGGTGGGTGTCCACTCCGAGGCAGAGCTGTCGTGCCTCGGCTCCTTTGGGACTGCCGCCGCTCTGTTGTGCTGTCGCTGTAAGTCCTGACGCCCTCCCCCCGCCCCGGGCTGGGGGGCGGGGTGCTTTGGCCCAGCAGCTGTGTGCCCCCCCTCCTTTCCTGGCCTCACAGTCTGGGCCGGTCTGCAATCTGACACTCTCTCGCTTCATCCCGCCCTGTGCCTCCCACTCTTGACCTGCTCCCCTGGACGCGCAGGGAGCAGCCTGTGAGCAGAACAGGCTCTTTCACGGCCGGCTTCCTGTCAGCCAGGCTGCGGGAGGTCCGCCCGCTGGGTGTGCGGCTGGGGCTCAGGGACACGCCCAGCCCTCCTCCTGTGGCTCCAGGCCCAGGCCTCCACTCTCACCCACAGTAGGGGCGTCACGCACCAGGCGCCGTAGATGAGGACACAGCCTCTGTCCTCGGGGCTGACCAGCGTTCGGAGGAGGGATGCACACTTAGCCAGAAAGGACGGCCCGTCCCACCGGCTGGGAGGGAGGGCCAGAGCTGAGCCTGGCTCAGTGTCCTGGGCCAGGAGTGTGGCCTTCCTGAGACAACGGGTCTGAGCCCCTATTCGGTCGTCCCAGCCCTGCGCACTGTGACGGGGGTGAGGCAGGCCCTCGGGAGGTGGCGTGGCCCTTCCTGGCCGCGCTCCACGCTTGTGTGGCCTCGGGAGCTGCCTTACCTGGCCGTGACCTTGGGAACCCCGCTGAGCCTCTGTTCAGGCGCCGGTCGGCCTCTTGCTGCCCCTTCCCAGACCAAGACCCGGCCTTCCGCAGCCAGGGCCACGCCTGTGTCCACTGCTCTGCCCGCTGGTGTCCTTGGCCTGTCTTTGACCACCTCTCATGGCTGCAGATGACCCTGGGAGGCCCCTTCTGGGGCGCCCCCCCCCCCCCAGGAGCGTGACACAGTGAGGAAGGCAGGGGAACCTGCCTGGGAAGCGCCAGCAGGAGCAGCGGACGAGCTGAGCTGGAGATGCAGATGGGAAGGTTTGGGGCTCTGTCCTTCGCGCTCACGGGGTCGCGGGCTGGGTGGCTCGCTGGGAGCCAGGCACCCCAGGGGCAGGCGGGCACGCCCCTGGCTTTCCAGCAGCCAGTGCACCACCCAGCTGGGTTTTTGAGGCTCCTCCCCCTCGTTTAAGATAGGGCCAGGACACCGGTCAGCATGTTGTTGGGAAGCCCAGGGTTGGGCTGGTGGCGGCCGGGCCTCAGGGCCAGCATCAGGGGTGGGGGGTGGTTTTACCAGAGGAGGGACCTTCGGTGTCTGCTGGGGTCTGTCCACGGAGCCTGTGGTTGGTGCGACGGTGCCACTTCTAAACTGCTGCTCCGTCTGGAAAACTCCCACCGCCCTCGCCGCCAGGCCACCCCCAGGGGGCGTGGGCCTGCACCCGCTCTGAGGGGCAGGCCTCTGCGCTTCTGTTGGGTTGTAACTGGGTTCAAAGGGTGGGGGGCTCGCTATGGTTGGCCCGGGGCTGCGGGCCGTTCCGATGTTATCTCCCGCCTGTGGCTGCCAGGAGTGGCCGGTTCTGTCCTTGCTTTCCAGTCATTTCCAGTCCTGGAGACAAGCTCAGGACAGTAAAATGGCCATCAGGGTTCCCAAGGTCACAGGCCTGCTCAGCAAATGGGGCCCCAGCAGCAAACAGCGCTAGCTGTTTCCTTTCCCCGGACACCAAGGGGACCAGACCTTCCGGTTGCTGCTCCTGCTCTTCATCACTGTGACCAGCGCTGGCTTTTGGGGAACACAGCAGGGTGCCCGGGCATGGGGGGTGGGTGTTAATCCCGCCAGCCCCTCAGCCGGCCTGGCCCAAGCACACTGGCGGGTCCTGCTCCTTCCCCCAGCTGTTCCCTCTGCGGCCCCGGAAAATGCACCCAGCCTCCCTCCCCTTCCTTGGCACCCCTCCTTCCTCCTTGCCCTGGCTCTGGGACTCTGAAATGTTCCTCGCAGCTCCGGGGCCTGCCTCCAGCTGGGGCTGTCATCTGCTCCTCTGGGCCCCAGGCAGACAGACCACTCCTGCTGGGGCTGGGGGGGGCAGGGGCCTTTCCGGGGCCCTAGCTCTGGAGCCGATGGCCAGCCGTCCTTGTCCCCCGCCGCGGGGCCTGTGCATGTCTGGGGTGCAGGGACTGTGTCTTTTCCACGTCTGGTCCTCAGTGGGGCCACTTTGGGTGGGGTTCCCCGCAGGGTTCCGTGACTTAAAGTCTCCACAGCTCAGTGAGGCTCCGGAGCGTTGCCCACCGAGAGCCAGTACTCGGGAGAGCGGTGCTCCGAGGTGCGGTCCCAGGACATGGCGTCTGTCGGTGGGGGGGAGGCTGTGTCTGCTGAGCGAGTGCGAGGCCCCTGCCCCCACCGCAGGGCTTTGTTGGGCCCGCACAGGCAACGCCCTGTTCCTGGACCGCCCCCCGCCCCCCCCAAAGTGCAGTTAATCAAGGAAAGACGGCCCGTTGAATGCCAGCCATCGCGAGTGACCAAGCGTGGCCGCCACCGTGACCCCCACACAGCCCTGGGACAAGCGGTGACACACTGAGCCCTTCCTGTGGGCGGGAGCCGTCCTGGTCCCACCATTGTTGCTCCGCTCGCGCCTGGAGGAAAACAAAAATTATTTACTGCGTCCGTGGTGTGTGTTTAGAGCCTGGGAAAGGCTGTGCCCGCAGCGTCCCAGGGGCCGCCTCGCAGGCCGGGACTGTGCCCCTGCCCCGGGGCGTCCAGACGCGCTTGCTCACAGCTCCGGTGGCGTTGGGGACGTGATGGGAAGTGGTTCCTTTTCTCGCCAATTTGCTTAGAGACACTTGTCGCCCCTGCCCCTGTGCCGTTTCCAGCTCAGTACCAGCAGGGGTGGGGCCGGGCCGTTGCCTCCGCAGGTCCCACCCCTGCGACCGCTTAGCCCAGGTGCAGGCCCCGTCCTGGTGGCTGTGGCCTCTTTGCAGCCCAGCATGGGCTTCCAGAAGAGCTGGGAAGGCAAAGGGGCAGAGGCTGCCTTGACCCCCTGCGTGCTCCCCCCGGGCTCCCGGACCTGCCTCTGCCTGACCGGCTCTTGATCTCTGCAGCTCTCTGCTGCGGGTCCCTCGTCCTTGGGGGCGTGCCCCGAGCACAGGGCGTCCTGCAGTCCCCACACGTGCCCCCGCTCCTGCCGCCTGCTGCAGAGTCAACGTGGGCCACAGCACGCGCCCAGGAGCCTGCTTGCGCGGGCGCCGGCCGGCGCAGCTGCTCTCCCTGCTCCCGGTGCTGCCAGATCTCCAGGGTCGCGTCGTCCCGCCAGCCTCTCCGGGGCCTGCGGCAGCAGCCTGGCTGCAGTGCCCACCGCGGGTGGGTGCTGGGCGCCTTCCCACAGGAGGCTGCCTGGGGCTGCGCGGGCTTCCATGTGCCCCCGGAGGGGCGGAGCCACGTTTTCCCACAGTGCCTCCAGTGGGGTGACTTTCCTCCTGTCCCCTGCCATGGCCAGCTGGTTGGTGTGCGTTCATGTCATAGCGTGTCCTGGGGGAGGACACGGGCTTTGTGTCTGGCCAGACCCTGGCGTGTCCCATGCCGGCCAGCACAGGGTGAGGCGGGTAGTGAGCTGGGAGAGAGGGTGGGCCCAGGCACTCAGGACCTTGGGTGTCGTCTTGTTGGGTTCCGGTTACTCCCCGGGACGCAGAGCCTCGGAGGCGCTTCCTGGCCGCGTGGGCAAGGTGAGAGCCAGGGGCACACACAGCTCTCCCGCCACAGGCCCTGACGCCGCGATGCTCTGTCCCGGCTGCGCTAACGCCTGACCGTGGCCTGCGCCAGGGAGGCCAGCACTGAGGGGAGAGGGCCGCCGCGGCCGGAGCTGCTGTGCGCACATGCGCGTCCTGAACGCCGAGGGCCACCTGTCCCCAGGCTCGTCGGCGCGTGTTAGTGAAGTGGGGCTGTCTTTGAAAATCCCAGCTGAAGTGGGAGTCCCTTCGTTCCCCCTGGGATTCTGGCTCCGCAGTCAGTCGTGAGAAACGCGGTGCTCGGCCCAACAGTTTCCCTGGATGTAGGCAGGGCCGGCGTGCGGCAGAGACTCCGGCCCGCTGCTTGACTGGGGTTGGAAGACGGGGGGGGCCGGGCTGCGCCCTGCTGGTGACCCGGCCTGCTGCAGGTCCATGCCATGAGCAGCCAGCGGCCACTCGGCTTCTGGACAGGTCGCGCAGATGTTTCCATGCGCAGGTTAGCTGGTTTGGAAGGTGCTCCCCTCCTCTGGAAACGACTTCCTCCTCCGACACTGGCCTGCCGCAGTCAGCACACTGTTCGTTTCTTGGTGCCTTGCGGGTGGGGGCGGTCAGCCAGGCGAGCTCTGGTGTGCCGAAGCATCGTGTTCTGGGTGAGCCTTGACTTGGAGTGTGGCACCCAGGGGTGCAGGAGCAAAGTCCCCAGCTGGCTGGGTTGTCACTGGGGCCCCCACCCAGGTCAGGAAGGGGGCACGGCAGCCCAGAGGCCTCTGGCTTCCCCCAGCAGAGGCCCTGTTGGCCACTTTGCGCACCACATACCCGGAGCTCGTCTCTGCCCCCCGTGCCTGGGACCAGCCCTAGAGTTTAGTGGCGCTGTGGCTTGCTCATTCCACGGCTGTGTGGGGCTTCAGCGGGCCAAGGCCTGAAGGGAACTCCTGTCCCCTTCCCCTCGTGGGCACTGGGTCTGTGTGGCAGGGCACCAGCGCTGGGGGTGGTGCTGCGGGGGCTTTGGAGTCAGGCAGCCCTGGCCTGAGCCCTGGGGCTCTCCGGTTCTCACTGCAGGACCCAGCAGAGCACCCAGCCCCTCTGAGCTTTCGCCTCCCCTCCGTCCGTGGGCACGGGGGCCTCGGGCTGCTGCCCAGTCGCCAGCCTCGCAGGTGGGCCGTCCTGCCCTGGCGAGTCTCTGGTCATCAGAGGTGTGTGCGGCCCCGGCAGCACCCTGTCCCACGCTGCTCGCACGGCGGCAGCAGACTGCCCATCTGGGCAGGTGACCCTGCGTGTGCGCACTCGCGGGCTGACGCCGTGTCTGTCGCAGGCCTTCCGGAGCAGTACTACAGTCTCACCTGGTTCCTGAGCCCCATCCTCGGCCTCATCTTCACGCCCCTCATCGGCTCCGCGAGTGACCGGTGCACCCTGAGCTGGGGCCGCCGGCGGCCGTTCATCCTTGCCCTCTGCGTGGGCGTGCTCTTCGGTGTGGCGCTGTTCCTCAACGGCTCTGCCATCGGTGAGTGGGCCACGCCGGCTGGGCGCCCTGGAGCACGTGCGGCCAGGTCCTGCCGGTGGGGAGGGGGCTGTGGGGGCTTCCATCCGATGAGGCGCTTGTGGTGCTGGGCATCCTCAGGGGCTGGGCGTGGCCTCACCGTGGACGCGCTTTTCCCTGTGGGAAAGCCTCGGGAGCCTGCTCGCAGGGAAGCGCTTCCTGTTGTGCCGTGCGGGCTGGGTGCGCGTCTGGCCCCACGTCCTGTTTGCAGCCGCGCTCGGGGGTTATCGCCCCCTTTTCCGTGCACTTGGCGTGGAGAATGCCCAGACCCGGCTCGCTGCTTGTTTTGCTGTTCGGGCGCTCGTGGTTGGTCCTTTTTGTTTTGCTTTGTTTTCAATTAAAGCAGCTGTATGTGGGAAAATAGCTTTGCCCTGAGGGCTCCCATCAAAACTGTTGACAGCAAACCATTGTTTTCTGGCAGCGACTTGTTAAAACGGAGGCTGAACCTGTGTTCCGAGACACAGGAGCCTGCCCGTGTCTGCGTCCGCCCTGGCGGCCGTCCAGGAGGCGGAGCACCGAGGGCGAGGCCACGAGAGCCGGTGGTGCGGCCAGGCCTCGCTCCACTCCTCTGGGGCCTGCGCAGGATGGGCTGGGGACAGAACCACACTCCTCCCGTGGGGCAGCCCTGCCCGCCGTTGTCCCTGATTTCGAGCCCGGAGCGCTGCTGTCCCGTCACCCGTGCCTCCGTGCACAGGGACGGGTGTCCCTGCAGACCCAGGCCAGGCGGGCACGCGCGCTCCGCTTCGAGAGGCCCGGCAGAGGGGCACGGCGTGTGCGTGCACGTGGGTGTTCTGCGCGGCCGAGTGCATCACACTTGCCCCTTTCTCACTAACACTGCCCGCAGGGACCCCCCTCCACCCTGTGAAGCCTGGGTGGGCAGGGCCCTTTTCCCCTTCCTAGGTGCACGACGCACAGGCACTGCGCAGGCGGCAGGCGTGGGGGCGCAGCGGCCCACGCTTCTGCCGAGGGGCACGCCCTTTCTGGCTGCGACCGGTGCATGGCCCTTCTTCTGGGAGGTGGCTGTCAGCCCTTCGGAGCTGGTGTCTGACGCCCCCCCCACCCCCGTGCCCCATCAGGTCTGATCCTCGGCGATGTCCCCAACCGGCAGCCCATTGGCATCGTCCTCACTGTGGTGGGGGTGGTGGTCCTGGACTTCAGTGCTGATGCGACCGAGGGGCCCATCCGCGCCTACCTGCTGGACGTGGTGGACAGCGAGGAGCAGGACATGGCCCTCAACATCCACGCCTTCTCTGCCGGTGAGAGTGCGCCCCCTCACCCAGCACTCGCGGGCAGGGCGGGGGTGGGTGCGTTGCTGCGCCCGACATCAGCGGGCTGGACGGGAGCCAGGACCCTGACCCGGCGGGCCCAGTGCCGAGGGGAGCCGGGGGCCCTTGTTTCCATCCTCGCCTGTTAGGCAGGAATCTGCTCGGTCAGAATCCCAGACCCGGGGTCAGCTGGAGTGTCTTGTTCTGTCTTCCCTACTGTTTTCTCACTCTCCTTTCCGCGCACGAGTGTCCCGGCTCGCGGCGTGACTGTGGGTGGCCGCCCCAGCCCTACTGAGGCTGAACGCCCCCACAGGTCCATCCCGGCCTGTTTGCCTCCAGGAGCCCAGGCGCCAGCCTGCTCACTGGCTGCTCTGTCCCCTCCCACCTGCTCAGGCCTCGGCGGGGCTGTCGGCTACGTGCTGGGTGGGCTGGACTGGACGCAGACCTTCCTGGGCGCCTGGTTCCGGACGCAGAACCAGGTGCTGTTCTTCTTCGCGGCCATCATCTTCACGGTGTCGGTGGCCCTGCACCTGTTCAGCATCGAGGAGGAACAGTACAGCCCCCAGCAGGAGCGCGGCGTGGAGGCCTCCCTGCCCTCCGCCTCCCACCCCGGCCTCCTGGACGGTGGAGCCCTGCTGCCCGACGAGGTGCAGTCGGAGCACGAGCTGCCGCTGGACTCTCTGGACGTGAGCCTGGTGCGCAGCAAGAGCGACTCGGTGCTGCACATGCCGGACGCCGCGCTGGACCTGGAGCCCGAGCTGCTCTTCCTGCACGACATCGAGCCCTCCATCTTCCACGACACCTCGGGCCCCAGCACCCCCCACAGCACCAGCCAGGACCTGGCCATGGCCAGGCTGCCCCGCCTGCCCTCCCTGCTCAGGGACACCGCCAAAGAGGGCACCACGCTGCTGGACAACCACGTGAACGAAGCCCAAGTCCCCAACGGCAGCGGCAGCGGCTCACTCCCAAAGGACGGCCTGCACAGCTGCCCCAGGGTGGACCTGAAGCCCTCGGCCGTGTCCAGCGCCGTGCGGCGGCGCAGGCACGTGTTCCACCGGCAGGCCTCCAGCACCTTCTCTTACTACGGCAAGATTGGCTCCCACCGCTACCGCTACCGGCGCGCCAACGCCGTGGTCCTGATCAAGCCCTCACGCAGCATGAGCGACCTGTACGACCTGCAGCAGCGGCAGCGGCAGCGGAGTCGGCACCGCCACCAGAGCGGGGCCACCACCTCCAGCGGGGACACGGAGAGCGAGGAGGGCGAAGGGGAGACCACCGTGCAGCTGCTGTGGCTGTCCATGCTGAAGATGCCCCGCGCGCTGGCGCGGCTCTGCCTCTGCCACCTGCTCACCTGGTTCTCCGTCATCGCCGAGGCCGTCTTCTACACTGACTTCATGGGCCAGGTCATCTTCGAGGGCGACCCCAAGGTGAGCCGGGGCAGGGCTGGGCGAGGGGCCCCCCACGCCCTGAGGCTGCCTCCTGGAGTCCCAGCGCCGCGATGCAGTCAGATGGCTCTCGGCGGGGAGTGACACGTCAGGGCCCTTGTGTGACCCTAAGGGCGTTGACACCCGGTCCCCGGTCAGCAGTCAGGAACGCCAAGGGCTGTCACAGGGCAGGCACTGAGGAGCCTGAATAGAGAGAGACGTGAACCTGGCTGTCGGTGGGCACGGCCCTCACCAGATGGTCCCAGACCCAGGGTTGCAGAGCAGCCGCCTGTTACTGCTGGTGGGCGGGGCTCCGCTGGCCACGCCTCTATCTTGCGTGTCTGCTGGCTCACACCGGGGGCTCTGTCACCTGGGGTCCGGCTGGGTGGCCTCGGCTCAGGCCCAGGCCTCACCCCTCACTCACCCCCCACCCACCCCTCACCCTCTGGGCCTGTGGAACTGTCCCGTGTGGCCGCTGGGCTCCGAGACGGCCGAGGCTGGGAAGGCTGCAGACACCTCAGAGCCGACCTAGGTGAAGGCTGACTCCTTTCGAGGCAGCGTCTGTCACCCTCTTCAAATAGCCCGCCACCCCAGAGGGTGTGGCGCGCGGCCCCGCCCCTGACTCCAGTCTCATTTCCGGAGCAGGCTCCCTCCAACTCGACTGCCTGGCAGGCCTACAACGCCGGCGTGAAGATGGGCTGCTGGGGCCTGGTCGTGTACGCGGCCACTGGCGCGATTTGCTCAGGTGAGCGGTCCCCAGGAAATCACTCGGGGGCTGGAAAGGTGGCAAGGGGCACTCTGCCTCCCAGAAGGGGAGTCTCCCTTTGAACAGGGCCAGCTGTCCCTTGGGCAGGGGCATGGGGACTCGAGTGTCCTCGTCTCAGGGGAAGCCGCTGAAGCCTGGCACCGGGGCTGGGTGTCCTGCAGCCTGTTCGTGCGCTGGCCCCTGCAGGGCATCCTCAGAGGGGCTCTGACCAGGGCCAGGCCCAGGTGGTGGCAGGGATGCAGGAGCTGAGCCCAGGAGAGGGGCCTTGGTGCCTAGGGCAGGCGGACGGGGTGAGGCGGGGAGGGCACAGGGTCTGGGAAGGGCACCCGGTGTGGTGGGACCTGCTGGCTGTCCTGGAGGCCGCAGGAGAGACCTTCCCCTGGAGTTGCAGCTTCGTCCTGGGGGACGGGCCGCAGGTCAGCAGGCTCTGTCCTAGGGGCCACTTGCCCCGCTCACCTTCCGGAAGTGTGGCGTGATCGCAGACAGGGCCTGCCCGTCTGCTCGAACAGCAGGGGCATCGGCCGGCTTCGTGGTGGCCCGGCAAAGGCCAGAGAGCAGTTGAGGTTAATGCCCCGGAGCTGCCGGCAGCCAGTACAGCTGTCACGCTGCCGTCGGTGCTGGGGCAGGAGTTCTCGGGACGGGTCTGGGCGCCTCCTGGAGGCGGCAGCGTCCAACCGCTGTGTCAGGCAGGGTGCGCAGGGCTCTGTCCTTCCAGACCTCAGGGCTGCCTGTGGGGAAACCGGCAGCGGCTTGAGTGCCCAAGGCAAGACTGGGCAGAGGGCCAGAGGAGGCTGCTGAGCCGGCCTGGGCGGGACTGGGCCGGGTGCCTGGGGCAGGGAGACCCTGGGGAGCAGCAGGGCGGGGCCGGCTTTCAAGGCCTAGGACGGAGAGGTGCTGGTGTCCCTGGACACAGGTGGGCACTTCGAAGCGTGGGCAGCGGCGGCGTGGGGGGGAGGGTGGCTGAGGAGGAGGGGCGTTTGCTTGCTCCTGAGCAGGTGGAGTGTGGGCCTGCGCCCCTGCCCATGCCCCTCGGTCACCGCCCTGTGGCCTCACTCTCTCCACAGCGCTGCTACAGAAGTACCTGGACAACTACGACCTGAGCATCAGGGTCATCTACGTGCTGGGGACACTGGGCTTCTCCGTGGGCACGGCCGTGATGGCCATGTTTGCCAACGTCTACGTCGCCATGGCCATGATCAGCACCATGGGCGTCGTGTCCATGAGCATCTCCTACTGCCCCTACGCGCTGCTCGGGCAGTACCACGACGTCAAGGAGGTGCGTCTGCGACCGCGCAGCCTGGCGGGGCATGCTGTGCGGGGGCGCCGGGCGGGGGCACCAGCCAGCGGTGCGCAGCCGCAGGCCGTCAGGCTCCCGCGCCTGTGCTCAGGCCCACTCCCCTCCGAAAACTCCGTACTTCCACAGGGATGGTCGAGCCACGGACGGTCCCCTGGGTCTCCGGTTCTGAGCAGGCCCTGAAGGGCCTGCAGAACCGCCACCTGCCGGGTCAGTCCAAGGCCCGGGCTCCGTGGCCACAAGTGTTCTGCCCTGTTAGCTGCCCGGCTGCTGGCACCCCTGGACCACCCAGCACCTGCCTGCAGGCTGCGTGCACACGTGCGCACACACAGGCACCTGGGGAGGGGCACTGCAGACCCAGGCCGGTCCACACCTGCAGCAGTCACAGCTAAAAAGTGGAAAAACAGGAGAAATCAGCTGTGGTGGCTTGTTTAACCCCTTACATCCAAAACATTGTTTCTTTTTTTTTCTTTTTTTTAATTGTATTTTATTGATTATGCTATTACAGTTGTCCCATTTTCCCCCCTTCATTACCCTCCACCCTGCACACCCCCTCCCACCCACATTCCCCCCTTTAGTTCATGCCCATGTGTCATAAGTTCTTTAGCTTCTACATTTCCCACACTATTCTTGCCCTCCCCCTGTCTATTTTCTACCTACCATCTATGCTACTTGTTCTCTG
>PVKU01004367.1:120253-149188 GCA_004027475.1 Anoura caudifer | reverse complement strand
AGTGCATGATAAATCGGGGCAAAGGATTAAAGGTGGAGGAAGAGAGAATAGTGAAGAGAAAAGGGGCCTTGGAAGAGGGGTGAGTGGGAGAGTAGAAAGAACAAAGTAAAATGATGGACGAGATGGTAGCAAGCGAGAAGAGAGAAGGAAGGGATATAAAATTAAGAAAGAGGGACTCAGAGAGATTAACAGAGACAACGTGTTCAGGGAGCATGTGCAAGTGGAAAGGAGGATGGCAGAGGAGATGCAGACAGAGGGAAAGAGAGGAAACCTCGAAGATGGAGTGGGGTCGATAGACAGCTTAGGCCTTAGCTCCTTCTCTGGAATAAAAAGGAAAGGCCTGGCCTCAGGCAAAGCACAAAGGCTGTGATGGAGGCCCAGGGGCGGGGGGAGGGGGAGGGGGAATGGAAATGGCTAACTGATGAACTTCAAGTTTCAGTTAATCACGAAAGAGATATACTAAGTTCTAGAGATTAGCTGTACAACATTATATCCATGATTAACTATACTGCAAAAATTTGTTAAGAGGGTAAATCTGGTAAGTGTTCTTACTGCAACAAAATGAAACTGAGAAAAAAAGGGGGAAGAATTGGGGAGGAGATGCAGACAGATAGGGAAAGATGGAGAAACAGGGAAAGGGTGTAACAAAGAGAGGGGCGTAAACAGAGAGTTCAGGCCTGAAGTCCCTTCCTTGGGAGAACCCAAAGAAAACCCAGGCCTCCTTGGAGGAGAAGAAGAAGAAGCAGTGATGGCCAACATCAGAGAGGCGAAGGCAGGGAGAGGGCAGGACACAGACAGAGCGGGCAGCAAAGATCCAGTGAGGGGGCTGATGGTTTGGGCTGCGTGAGGCCCACAGGGTTACCAGTAGTGTGACGGGGAAATAGGGGACGACATAGCTGCCCTGTTCTCAGAGTGGCAGGAGATCAGTAACCCAAGGGGTCGGTCCAGCTGCGACTCAGGCCCATCACCACCCCATCCAAACCCTGTGCTACGAGATTGGGCCAAACTCTAGCATGACCTCTAGTGCATCCGAGACTGTGTCCTAGGATGGCCGCAGCCCCCGACCCTGCCCCCTACCCCACCGCCCCCGTTAGGAAGCTCAGTGCTGCCAGGGTAATGCACTAGTTGTTCCAGCCAACACCTGAGGACAGGCCCCTGACTTCCCTTTCTTAAAACAAAATGCCTTTTTTTTTTCTTTGAAAACCAACTTCCTTCAGTTTTTTGGTTTGTTTTTTTTTTTAAACTCTGCAGAGCTGTTGATGATAAATCCTGCCTTTGGCCAGCTTTGCTTGTGTTGGAGGTGCTGATGCAGTTTCCCTTTTTTAGTTATTTCAGGGAATTGAGCTCATTTGAATTTTACTATTTAAAAAAACCCACCCCCAAACAGTGCTGTTTCATGTTGGCTGAATAATTCACCAGTGCGCAGATGGAAGTGCACATATAGCTACAAAGTGAGTGTCCCCTCACACGAGGGCCCTTCTGTTAGACGGTCCCAGTTCGGCCCCGTAATGGTTGAAACACTCCATGGTAGGAATCCGCAGAAGTGTCTTCTCTGCTAACATACCACATGTACGCGGGTTTATGAGAAACTTCCTAGCACAGGGCGATGTTTCCAAAATCTTATCAAACAAGGACAGAGGAATTAGAATTCAGGCATCGTCCTGTAAAATGAACACCCTGTCAAAAACTTGTGCTCTTCATTCTGAGTTTGTTTGAAAACACACTAAAAAACTAAAATAAAATAAATTAAAAAAATACAATTACTGCTCTGCCCATTCAAAACCATGAACAGAAATGTAGAACTTGAGCCACCACCATGTTTGGCTGAGACCCTTGGCCCAGGCCTCCTGCAGAGCAGTGGGGGTGGGGTGAGGTGGGGCCCTGGGGATCCAGGGCAATTAAACATGTACTCAGCTTCCAGAGTCTTTATCTAATCCTTGTTGACCCTGTGCAAATTACTTCATATGCCTGTGTCTCTGCTTGCATCGAAGGTGAGGAGAATATCAGCCTCCTTCTAAGACAGCACGGGGGTAAACGGCAAACGCGTGTAATTGAAGATGTACTGCTAATACTATGTGGAGAGCCACGGAGAATGTCAAATGCTAACCCTACTCAGGGTGAGTGGAAGCTGTAGTGACAAATAGCCTGCTGTATTTCTAAATCTACCCTTCAGCCACGCTATGGCTTGGAAGTTCTTTGAAGGTATTGTCATGGTCTGAAGGGTATGAATGACTCGTTTTAGTCCTAAACCAATGAAATGTTAACATTTGCATATATGGACATTTCAACATGAACTTGGGAGAATATGTCTACTTCTAGGTTAGCCTACAACTCTAGAGGCCTGAAAGTCCACCACTGCCCCGCCCCGTGCTCTGGCAGCCGACCTCTGAAGAGGGCCGTTTCTCGTGGGAAGACACCACCTGCTGGTGACTGTGTGAGGCTGCAGTTCTTCCTGAGACTGGTGGGAATTCTGATTCCCTGCCACGTGTTTGCGTTGGCTCTCCTTCTACTACTCTCCAAAGCACAAATCAGTCCATCCCTTCTTCCATGTGACAGAATTTCACAGTTTTGATGTCAGA
Source organism: Anoura caudifer (assembly GCA_004027475.1). NCBI lineage: Eukaryota > Metazoa > Chordata > Mammalia > Chiroptera > Phyllostomidae > Anoura > Anoura caudifer. Next base: position 146,609 of record PVKU01004367.1, on the reverse strand, counting down.
GCTCTCATTTTTCTCGAGTTTTTATTTTCAGCAAAAATACTTGCCGCTTCATTGAATAGTAAACTAAACATACTAAATATTGCTACGATAGGGATTTATTGGGGGTACAGTGAGAACTTACGATACTGGAACCTCAGCTAACTCGGGATAACAAGCACATCTTTCTAAAATCGACAGCTCAACTGAGTCTTAGAGAATGAATGGGAGTTTCCTGGGTGCAGAGTGGTGTGAGAGGGGACGGTTCCAGACCGCTGGGTTGACTTATAGGGAGGCCCAGAGGCAAAGAAGCCTAAGGGATGGCGCTTCAAGGCACTGAAAAAGTCTAATGCGGCCAGCACATTACATCCAAAAGGAGAAGGGACAGAAATGGAACAATGGGAGTAAGCGATGGCCAAATTATGAAAACCTTGATAAGCTATATTTCGTGTTTAGTTGCATATGTTTGGGGTTTAGATGGCAGAACCAACCTGATCTGTCGACAGAGACTAGGGTTGGTGATGGGAAGGGAGGTGATAAGGAGAATGAATGAATGCCCAGGCCCCTAGCTTGGGAACTGGGAGAAGGGCGGATGCCTTCACAGAGTTAAGGAGAACAATAGGTTACTTACATCTGAAGGGAAAATACCATTAATGCAGTTCTGTACCTGTTCCATTTGAAGTGCCTGGGGACACCCAAGTAGAAAAGTCCAGCAGACATTAAAATCACAACCAAAGAATCAAAACCACAAAAGATGTAGTTTGGGAGATTGATTTTTGAATTATCACGGAAATTAAAGTCATGGAAGTGTCAGCTAAGGCAAGATTGAGAATCAAAAAGTACAAGAAAAGTCAATGTCTGACCTGTGGCCTGTGGACCATATGAGGCCCAGCATAGCTATGAATGCGGCCCAACACAAAATCATAAATTTACTTAAAACCTTTTTTTGCTCATCAGTTTTTGTTAGTGTTTGCGTGTTTAATGTGTGGCCCAAGACAACTTTTCTTCTTCCAGTGTGGTCCAGAGACACCAAAAGTTTGGACCCCCTGAATACCCTCTGCTCTGAAGCCCGAGGGTGACCCTGGGGAAGTTAGAAGTCCCATCACACTGGCCACTCAGACTGCGCTCGTGTAAACCTCTGGCCTGCTTCACGTAAACTCCAGCTAGGCCACCTAGTTGCAAGCTGGCAGATACCAAACTGAAACTAGATTTAGAAAAAAATTTAAAAAGGAGTATGGGCTCAAAGAACGAAGACATCCAAGGAAGATTTCCGATATAAGTGCACCCAAGGGCTCAAAAGCTTATTTCTTACCGGTAGGCTCCTTTAGGGAAGTTCCTTCTCTGTGGTGGGCAAGACGAACCCCAGCCAACCTAGCTCCCAACCTCAAAGCTTAGTGCTATCCGTGGAAAGGATATTGTGTTCTTCAAGGGTACGTATCTGAACCCCAGGGAAGGCACCTGTTGGCCCTGCCTAGGTCTTACACGCAACCATAGTTCAATTGCGGTGGCCAGGCTAATGCAGCACCGTCATTGGCCATCCTGGATCAGGAGTTCTAAGAAAAATCAAAATACTTGGAATCCACTCCAGATCTTCTGACCCAGATTATCTGCAACAGAGTCCCAGAGGTTAGTATTATTTTTTACAAGCTGCTAGAGTGATTCTTACTGAAGGGGTTCACAGACCATGTTTTGAGAAATACCGCAAGTTCTAGAACTGGCCTGCACAGGATGCTGTGTGAGAGGACACTCAGTTCTGTACCCTGTCAGTCTTGGGGAAGTTGAAAAACATTTCAGGCTTTTGAGTACACTTGAATGGACTTGAGTCACATTTGGTCTAAGTCCCTTTTTCTTTTTTAATCCTCACCTAAGGATATATTTATAGATGAGAGAGAGAGAGACAGAGAGAGAGAGAGACAGAGACATTGATGTGAAAGAGAAACATCTATAGGCTGCCTCCTGAATGCGCCCGACTGGGGATGGAAACCACAGTGTATTTGGTGTACGGGACATGCTTCAACAACTGGGCCACCCGGCCAGGGCTAAGTCACTTTCTTAAATGCATGACCAGGAAGTTCACTTAACTTCCCTGACATTTCATTCCTCCCTCTCAGCACAGAGACAAGATCTGCCTGGGGTGGTTGTGAGATCTGGTTGCCAGTAGCTCTCACCATTGCCCAGGCCCCTCAACGCCATGACAAATGTCTAGGCCCCCGTTGCACAGGATATGGGTGCTGACTCCCGTATCACGCACTGCTTGCTGCCCATGAGCTCTGTTCTCCATGTTCAATCCTCCTATGTCCTCCCTGGCCCCTAACACAGTACTTCCAGGATACTGACCTCTGCCTGCTCTCTTAGACCCTCGCCGTCTCACTGCCCCACCTCTTACCTGCCGTACCTCCTAAGTTCCCCAACCTGAGCACCCAGCCCCCTCGGGGGACCTTTTTAATCTCCACATTCCATACTTCTGGACCCAGGCCACAGGCCTGGAATGTATTTTCAGGTACAACTGCATACAAGCAGCATTGTCTTAAGGTGAAAACTAATCTGGGCTTTTAGAGAGTGCCAGATTTCAGGAAAAATAGCAATTAGTACTTTTTCAGTAGAAAACATCTCATATGAAGGACTTGACAATAGACACGCTCATGAGGCTCCACCCTGCAGAGTCACATGTATAAAAATAGAAAAAACTCACACAATGCCCTATCACATTCTTCCTGTCTTTGGTCCTTCACCATTTTTCATATTCTTTTTTTTTTTCCAGCTGCCCCATGGGGAGAAAGAGAAAAGCACAGAAAATTGACCTGTAATTGAACAAGAAAACGACTCTACTTTGGAGGGCCCTGAGGGGGTCGATGCAGCACATGCTGGAAATGGGACAATGAGTAAAACGATGTCAACACTCCGTGACCTCAAGCCTCCAGAAGGTGCTTCGAGGGGCCAGTGGGCAGCCATCAGGGGGCCACCAAACCCGTACGGGAAACACATTTGTGTAACCGCTCTCACGTGAGGATGCTGGAGAAGCACAGAGTTCTCAGCTGCTAACACTTTTGGGTATTAAATGTACACTACTGTGCTGCATTTTGCATGTTCTGCCCTTCCGTGAAGTTGTTGGTCTGGTGCCAGAAGATAATCTAGTGAAGCGTATGCCCAACTCCTCCAAGGACCTTTATTCTATTCTTTGTTCATAGGCAAGTGGCATTCTCTTCTAAAGACATCAAAGGCGCAAGGCGCTATTTGGGTGTCATCTTGTGTTATCCTATTTCCCCCTCCCTGTATTTTCTTTGTTGAAACACCTCACAGGTTTGGCCCTCTTTGCCTCCAAAAGGAAGGGGCAGAATAAATTTGGAAATCCTGGTTTTTATTGTTCAAGCCCCAAGCCATGGAGGGAGGAGAAAATTTGTGGGCCCAGGGAAAGAGGCCTTACTAAGCATGGTGGGTAAATGATTTCACAAGATGAGAAGTATTTCCAGGGCCCAAAGCTGTGGAGAAGGACATGGCACAGCTCATGCCCTGCTTCCTGGGGGTGCCGCCAGGGGGGCCACAAGGCCTCTGAGGATCCTGGGTGCCCAAAGCAGAAGGGACCAAGTCTAGCAAGACAATGGAGACCAGGCTTTGTGGGTTCTCTAACCGGGGTCACAAACCCAGTGTGTCCAGCTTCCCAGTGGGAACGTGATGTGCAGTCCGGAGTGGCAGAACTGGGAGATGAGTAGGGTCGGTGCAAAACTCAAGTATGCACCCTGCCTGAAGGCGATCTGTTTCTGCATTTAAAGCTGTGAGGGCAAAGGAAGCCCATCTATCGAACTTGACAAGTGTTGGGCCATGGTCCCAGGACCACACTGAGTGGGACAATGACTGTCTTAGTAGTGCCCAGTACTACTAAGGGGCTGATTACTAGGGTCCAGGGCGTACCCAATGCCTTGGTGCCAAACGTTGGTGTTAGCTCAGAGTGGAATGGGAGTGGTAAAACCTTGAAATGACCCAGGCTAACTACTCATAGAAGTTTCAGAATGAGAATTAAAATAGGGATTAATCTGAGTTCTAGAAATTTTCAGAAGTTTCATGTACACCTGCCTTTGTGGGCTGATAATACTCTCACAATCAGAAAGGTGTCTAGGATATAGTGACTTCACCAATGTGAACCTTGGTGCCACTAACAACCGTGTGTGTGATCTCAGGAAAGTCACTTAGCATTTCAAACCTCAGTTTCTCTGTCTTTTAAAGAAGAACGATAATCATACCTCTTCAGAGGTGGCTGAGACAATGTAGCATGAGGTCCTGGAATAATGTTTGACTCCTAACAAGCAAGCACTCAAATTGTAACACTTGTTATCAAAAACACTGATACTTTGCTCTCATTGCCTCACAGAGAATTTGGTGAAAATCGATGTTTGGTCAGTGAACTTTCCTTGTGTCAATATCGAAGATGCGACTACATTGATTCTCTTGTCCCGTAAGATGTTTTTCCTATTTGACTCCTCTCACTTGCATGTAAAGAAACTCCTAAAGCCTCCCCTATAAGTCCTCTAGACCTGGGATCCCCAACTCCTGGGTCGCAGACTGGTACCAGTCTGTGGCCTGTTAGGAGCTGGGCTGCACAGCAGGAGGTGAGCAGGGTGGGTCTTGCTCACATTACCTCCTGAGCTCCTGCTCCTGCCCGCCCCATCAGTCTGTGGAAAGATTGTCTTCCACGAAACCTGTCCCTGGTGCCAAAAATTTTGGAGACCACTGCTCTAGACATCATCAGACTAACTTAAATATGTAGACCAGAAATCAGAAAAAAATTTAGAAACTTAATTTTCCATTCACCTTATTTGCATTTTCTGCTTAAAAGCTCATAGAAGAACAGCTAGGGCCCCTCAGTGTCCGTTGCTACCCATTCAGTGGCCTGAGCAGTGGGGGCTGTAGACCTGTCTTCAGAGGCAGCTGAGCGCCGCAGGCTACAGGAGGAAACCACTGTATGGGTAAGCATGGAGGGCATCTGCGCTCCTGCAGAGGAAACTGTGACCTCAGGCTGAGGAGCAGGGAATTCAGGAGCTGGAGCTGTCCTTTGAGCCTGAAATTCCCCCTTGGTCACAGCCTTTTTAGCAGCGGCCAGCTCTTCATTTCAGTCTCTTCCAGATCTCTGTAGAAGTAGAGATCGGGCATGACCTTCCATGGGTGCTCAAGGGAGATGGTGCCACACACACATGGAACATCCCTGGTCAGCACCCACCACATCAGATGCACTGAGTGAGTCCATATAGCTCGGAGGAGAGTCTGTTACAGGGAGCAATGGCGGTCAGCCCTGGGACCAATAATATCCAGAAGTCTCGGCTCCTGGGAGGCTGCCTGAATCTGGTTAGTGAAGGTTTCAGGACACAAGTGGTCAGCAACAGGAGTGACTCCAGTGGCAGCAGCAAACTCCAGCACAAGCCCCAGGCCAGAATTCCTGGAGGATGTGACGCTGACACCAGCCTGATTTTTTAATGGGCAACAATGGCACTCGCTGCCAGCAGAAGCTTCTCCCAAGTTCTCTTCAGATTTGCGATGTAGATGCGGTGGCTTTTCCTTTTGCAGATGTGCTGTTCCATTTGGAAGTCAAGGTTGGTGCCGCCTAAGTGAGTTCTTGCTGTGAGGAATTCAAGGACATCCTCCTCCTTAATCTGCAGGACGCTAAAGGCTCCAGACATCATGAAATTTTCCCTGTGAGTCACAACCCAGAGCATCACCCCATGAACCCCTGTCTGGGTAGCTTGGAAAGGCCAGAAAAATTCACTGAAACTCAGTGAAGACACTTCTCTGAGCAGCTAAGTCTCTGTGGTCCACATGTGTGGTCTTTAGGGACTCTAATCTGATTCAAGGCCAAAGGTTAGAAGAATACTCACGGAAGTAGAAGAACAGATGTCTTTAGATAGCGCTTCTCACAGCTGGACTTCTTAGTTGTTGCAACTTCTGCTCCTGGAATTTTGTGTTTAGTTTTCTATTCAAATCCTTCATGGTGGAGAAAGTCACACAATGCTCAGATCTTCAGCTGGACAATTCTGGATCTCCCTAGCTACCTTCCTCTTTCCCATTACCTGATTCTATGGCTCTCAGTAGATGAGCCTGTTTTCCACTTGCTCTAGATGTTCCCCTTCTGCCTCCTTGGCCACCATCCTCCATTGGTTAGCCTCACTTGCACCTGCATCTTCGGTGTCTCCCTTTAGGTTCCTCCTCCTCATTATTTAAGCTTGATCACTGAGTTATTTTATTTAAAAAAATTGCAAAAAATTAAAAAATGAAATTTACTCAATCCCAGGTCTTCCTTCAGCCGCCTTGCTATCTCCCCCTTTCTGGAATCAAACATTTAGAAAATGCTGTGCCTGCTTCTCTGCACACTTCCGCACCTGTCAGCCCTCACCCCGCCAGAGTCTGATGTATCTCACTGTCGTGAAGCAGGAGCTGCTCCTTCTTCACAAATCCAGTGTCAAGCTTTGAGTCCTCACTTCTGTCCAGCGGTGTCTTTGACAACTGCCCTTTGGTGGTCCTCTCACCCACCCAGAGCTTCTTCCATGTCTTCTCCGAGTACTTCTCCCTGCCCAGCCTCTATCTATCTATGTTTTTATTATTAAATATTTTATTTATTTATTTTTAGAGAGAAGGGAAGGCACGGAGAAAGAGAGGGAGAAAAACATTAATGTGTGAGAGAAACATGGATCAGTTGCCTCTCATGCCCCCACAGGGGATCTGGCCCATAACCCAGGCATATGCCCTCACTGGGAATTGAACCAGCAACCTTTTGGTTTGCAGTATGATGCTTAACTCACTGAGCCACAGCAGACAGGGCTACCAGCTACATTTTAAAAGGGCCTTTCTTGGGGCCTCTTCTCTCACTCTTCATTCTCACCCTAAGTGAAGCATCTAATCCTATATATTCAATTACCATTAAAAAAAAAATATCTAATACTGTTGTTGGCATCAATCTTACCTTTTTACCTCCTCAACTCACATATCCAATCTCCAAATCTTTTCAAGTCTTCACCTCAGCATTTTAAACCTGTGCACTTCCCCTCATTGCCATTGCCCGAAAGTAATGGTAGACTCTTGGCATCTCTCACTAAGACTTTTGAGGTAGCCTCCTGGCTGGGCCTAGTGCCTCTCCTCTTGATCCCTCTAATCAACAGCCAGAGCGATCTTTCTAAAAGAGAGGTTGGCCACCGTCTTCTGAAAAGGGCCAGGTTGTAATTACTTTAGCCTTTGCGAGCCCCGTGCTTTCTTTCGCAACTATTCCTATCTACTGTGACAGCATAAACTCGGCCACGGAGAGTATGTAAGTAAATAGGTGTGGATGTAATTCAGCTGGTTACAAAACAGGCAGTGGACTTGATTTGGCCTATGAGCCACGGTATGCTGATGCCCATTTTAAAACAGAAACTTGAACAAAGTCTTCCCATTTTCTTCAGGATAAGTTAAAAATTCTCAAAAACAGTTTGCAAGCCCAGCCAGACCTCTTACAATCCACTTCCACCATAAACCCAGTTCCAACCTTCTGGGAAAACTTGCATTGCTGCACTGTGTTTTCACCCACAGCTCCCTAGGCAGGCCCATTTGGGGCTAATATTCCAAATAATGCAAGCTGGAGAGGCACCCTGTGGCGCAGGTTTGAGTTACAGCTCTGGCCTTACGAACACTGATCCAAGTCAAGCCTCCATTTCTTCATCTATGAAAATAAATGGGGATAAGTATGTTATCTAAGAATAATAATATCTGCCTTCTAGATAATTCACTTGCTTAAACATAACAGTGTAGTGGAGATGATAATCATTCATGAACTGAAAAGTGTTATTTAAATGTCCATGTTGCCTACACAGGCTTGGCCAGTCCCTGCCTCTCCCCTCCCCCTTCAGACTGTCTCAGCTGGGGCTCGCTACATCTATCTGCTTTCTGGCAGGTCAGCCACAGCTCAGCAGAGTCCTGGAGAATCCAGGCCACCTGCATCCTCCTCAGATCAACCCACTTGTTCCTTTGCCAGACTGACCCACTCCCACTTCCCCGCCCAGCCCCAAGTCTGGTAATGAAAATCCCAGCCTCCACCCCTGCTCCATTTCTCGAGCAATTAATCACTGCAACGAGAGCTAATTAGAAATGGTGAGTGCGTGTGTGTGTGTGTGTGTGTGTGTGTGTGTGTGTGTATTGAGAGAGATGGTAAAAGACAAGGGAAGAATTAGGCTACTCACTGTTATCTGGCCTCATTCCCTCACTGTTCCCAGGAGAGAACCGTGCATTTCCAAATGGAGGAATTATGGACAAAGCAGGTGCGGTAAGTAAAAGCAAGTCTAGCCAATGCATATTTATGGATCATCCATTCCCTCTGCGCACCTGGGGATTATTCCCACCTATTTGCAGCACCAGAATATAGTCCATACTTAAACTTTAAACAGGACATTTATTTTTATTTGCTTTTTACAAAGCTGTTGTATACTGTTTAACTTTGTCTAATCATTTAAAAATTCTCCAACTCATTCAGGCTTCTTTACTTGCCTATTGAAATTGTCTGACAGGCATCAAAAGCACAGGGAATTAATCTTCCACATCCCTTAAAGTTTTAAAGAAACAGCAGCTTTCACATCTGGGCACGGGGTCAGTTGCACAGAAGGACTCTATAAAGAAGCAGCAAAGGAACAGAGTGCAGTTGTTTTTCAGTTGCTGCCTGGAACCAGACAAAATTACTTTTCATGATAGGGAAGTAGGAAATGTACTTTAAAATGCTTTATAGAACATTCACCGTTTGGATCACAAAAGTACTAAGAGCATTGTGACAAGCATTTACATAAATAAAATTCATTTACTGCAAGTGATGCCTTTTACAAAGAATCTTTCGTGTGTGTTTTGTATATGGTACTGCTTTCAAAAATGAAGAAGTTATGAGGGGTTTCTAGAATTGATTTTCACTTCAAATTTGATTAGAAATCTATTCCACTGTATTAATCATTCTTTTTTCCTGTTTTAAAAAATTCTATATTCCTTTCTATAAATTAATTAGCTCTAAAAAGCTTCTAGACCCTGCATTATAGCAACTACTGTATATATTCCAAATATTATGTTAACTTAAACTGTAAAACATAAGACTACCCAATCTGTTATCAGATTCCCCAGGCATCTGGAAAAAGGTGTGGTCCCTTTAAGCTTCTGAATAGATACAGAGAGGCTTCATTAGTAAGAGTTGTAGTGATTATAAACACACATACACTTGACAACAGAACCCCAAAATATATGGAGCAAACACTGAGAGAATTAAGGGGAGGAATAGACCATTTTACAGTAAGAGTTGGATAATTTTATACTCTCCATTCTACAATGGATAGACAACTAAACAGAAGATCAATTGGGAATTGAAAACTTGAATAATACTATCAACAAACTAGACCTAAGAGTAACATATAAAGCACTCCTCTGCAAACCAGCAGAATATGTAGTTTAAGTGCACATAAACATTCTCCAGGGTAGACAATATGGTAGAATATAAAACAAGTCTCAATAAATTTTTAAAGTTTGAAATCATTTAAAGTATCTTTTCTGACAATAATGGAATAAAACTAGAAATTAATAACAGAAGAAAACTGGAAAATTCACCAATTTGAGAAAATTGGATAACATACTCTTTTCTTTCTGTTCTGCTTGTTTATTCTGTTTTTCACATTCAATTGTTGATAGATATGTATTTATTGCCATTTTATTGTTCATATTTTTTTACTTTCTTTTTGTCTTCCTCCTCTTCCTCCACCTCCTCCTTCTTCTTACAGAAGACCCTTTAACATTTCAGGTAACACCGGTTTGGTGGTAATGAACTCCTTTAGCTTTTTCTTGTCTGGGAAGCTCTTTATACGTCCCTAAACTCTACTAAATGATAGCTTTGCTAGGCAGGGTAATCTTGGTTGTAGGTCCTTGCTTTTCATCACTTTGAATATTTTTTGCCAATTCCTCCTGGCCTGCAAAATTTCTTTTGAGAAGTCATCTGAAAATCTTGTGGGAGCTCCCTGTAGATAACTAACTGCTTTTCTTTTGCTGCTTTTAAGATTCTTTATCTTTAACCTTTTGCATTTTAATTATGATGTGTATTGGTGTGGGCCTGATTGAGTTCATCTTGTTTGGGACTCTCTGTGCTTTTTGGACTTGTATGCCTATTTCTTCTACCAAGTTAGGGAAGTTTTCCATGATTTTTAAAAACAGTTGTTTAATTTCTTGCTCTCTCTCCTCTCCTTCCAGTACCACCATAATACAGATGTTGGTACACTTAAAGTTGTCCCAGAGGCTCCACAATTCAACCCATAATGAGAAGGATCATTATTGTTTTCTCAGTTCCAGTTAAAAAGTAAGCTGGGGACTGACTTAATTAGTGCAAGGGAGATTAAGTGCTGCTTTGGGCCAGTCCACTGGGCCAAAGTAATGAATTGGGGTAAGAAGATGTCTGTCTAATCCTGCTATGGGTGCCCAGTGGCGTCTGGGTGATTCCCTAAGAGAAGGGAAGAGACCTGGTCAGACAATCATAGTCCACCACACTGATAATGTTGCTATTAGGTCAAAGGAATTATAAGGAAATTAATATTTAAGCTACACACGGAGATCGCTTCTCGGCCTTTTGGCTAAGATCAAGTGTAGTATCTGTTCTTATCAGTTTAATATTTAAGCTACACATGGAGAAAGAAGGTTGGTGACATAGGGTAACTATTGCCCTGCTGGGTGAGGGGACACTTTGAGCTTGGTTGTCTAAGCAACATGAGTCTGGATTTATAGAAGTGAACTGAGTATGGATGTCTCTGGCTTTCTAAGCCAAAGAGAATAGAAGTATATCCAAGTGTATCATTAGAACAATGTTGCCTGGGCTAACCATGAGAGCTGAAGTGTAGAGGAAAATAGGTTGAAGAACATATAAAAGATAAGAGGAAGAAAGAGGCACATGTTAGATAAATACCAGAGACAAAGCTGTTGCCCCATGTGCACATTTCTAGAAATATATGGGAAGGGTAGGCTACGTTCAATAGCAAGACCTGATCTGATGATTTTAAGAGCAACTTTATTTCCTTATTCTTATTCTTCCATATATATTTCATTTCTTTCCTTCTTTATCTCTGGAGGTGAACAGGAAGGACCTCTGTATTCTAGGACCAAGGATTTATATTGTTATTTTTACTTAAAAGGGGAAGATCTGGTAATGGGTTAACAGGTCCCTTTTTCATTTCAGGTAATCTTCCCGAGTACTTGAGTACTTGCCGTGTCCCTCATTTAATGCGCTCAGCCACTCATCTGGATGCAGCAGAGGGATGCAGCACCAGGAACAACTCAGCACTGACAGGTGATGGGTGGTTTTCAAGGTAGACTTTTCTTTTGTGTAGAAACTGCTGAGTTCGTTTCTGTTGTTAATAATTAACAAATTTTCTTCACCTTTGTTCCTTTTCTTCTTGCCCTTGGTCATACTTCTTAGATAGCGTGGTTAAATCTCCAGGAAAGAGTAAGAATAGCTCTTAACAAATTTATGGCAAGAGGAAACTATTGTGTAAGGAGTTTAAATCAGAAAATATATTGGCTTTAAATAATGTTTGTCCCCCTTTGAAAACTTAGTGATATGCCTTCAAATAGTATAAATTCATTTGGCACATCAACTGTGTGACTAAAAATAAATTAAACACAATATCAGAGAAACTTGAATTCTCTTAAATGCACTCATACTGTATAGATTTTATTTTGAAATCACAAGTGTAAATTAATTGGTAAATTATACATTTTGAATTGGAATTAAGAGGCTGATCTGTCACTTTAATTAGCCAAGTTCTTATGTACATAAGTACATAAAATATAAAGAATGGAAATATTCATTTAACAAATATTAGTACTATGATTTTGATTATTTATGTTTCCATATTTAATTCTAATTTGTTACAGAATTAAAAGATGCTTAACCACAATGGAAATAATTATGACTTTGTAAGCAGTTTTGAAGGATATCTTCTTTGCCAGTTGAAATTTTTTAGAGTGGAGGATTTCGGCAAGAACACTGACTGGGCTCTTGTTAATGACATGGATGGGACATGTCCTCACCTATATTATGACCCTCCCAAAAGGGTGGTCTGGTGGCTTTCAGTGTCCACATTCCTGTGTGTAGGTTATGCATTACCGAAATCTTATACCTAGAGAAGATGAGACCCCCATTCAGCAGCTACATAAACTATTCTTATGTTTTTTTCTCCTTTCTTTCAGGGAGTGCTGGCAGAGGAGTCTTGTTCCAGCTACACATTGCTACATAACAAACTACACCCAAAACTCAGTGTCTTAAATTTAAAAAAATTACCTCTCACAATTTTGTGGGTTATGAATTTGGACAGGAATCAGTTGGTTCATTCTTTTGTTCCACCAAATGACCTCTACGAACACTACATGGAACAGAAGGGTCATCCAAGGGAACCCTGCTGCATTCCTGACCCACAAAACTATGAAACAGGATAAATGGTCTACAGGTGTTTCCCTGCCACGTTTTGTATTTTAGGGGAATGGCTGGAAGGCTGGGTGTAGAGCAGGGACTGTCATCTGGAGTGCCTCCACGTTGCCTCTCTGACAATGTGGCTTCAGAGCAGTCAGACTTACATAGATTTTTAGGACACTAAGAGCCAAATGTTCCTAAAGGCGAGGTGGAAGCTGTGTGGCCTTTTGGGATCTAAGCTTGGAAGTCATGGGAAGTTCACTGCCACCTGATTGGTTGAAGAGTCTCCAGCGCCACCCATATTCAAGAGGAGGTGATCTAGACCCCTCTTTTCTGTGGCAGGAGTGTCAACAAATATGTGACTTTGTTTTAAATCTGCTGTAAGTTCTTATGTATTTATTTCATATACTTGCTGTATTTTACAAATACATAACACGTAGAAATATGAAGACCTCTGATTAAATTCTAGATATAGTGCGTGATTTTGTTTGGTAATCTGGTCCTGACTTTGAATTGTCATTCTACTTGATAAAATGAGCTTGAAAGGTCACTCTAGCTGCTGAAGCCATTTTAAAGAAAATCTCTGTACTTGATTCACTGAGCCACAGATGCTATCTCTTGAAATGTAAGAGTGTGAAAAATGCTGGTTTTACATTGATGATTTCTTGAATCTTCTTAACTGAAAAATGTGTTATGAAAAATACTTCATGTTCTCATGCACTCAATTTAACAAATATAAAATGAGAATCTTCTATAGTGAAGTGTGTGTTAAAAGGAAGGCTTGGATTTCATTAGGTGTTTGATGGTCATTCGAGATGAATGGAACAAGATGAGAAGATGAGGTAGGAAATCACTCAACATGTTTGAAGATGATTATGCTAAGAAAGATGCAGCCAGGTCTACAGCCTACCCCAGTCAGGCTCATGGGCCAATTCCTTTTGTGTCTTATTCTATCTGATTAATTCCTATAAGGATCTTGATCTTGATTCTCCTTTTTGGGTAATTTTGTCCATTGCCCCTCATTGAACCAAGAATAGATATTTGTTGACTAAATAAGCAAATGGCCAATTTTCAAATAATTTGAACATATTAAACCATCTCTTCACACTAAAATTAAATGCTTGTAACATATTTGTTCAGGGATCAGAGGAATTTAGGTTCTCTAACAGCGCTTCGTGGTCGTCATCCTAAATAATGTTATCATTGCCTATCTTAGTCAACTTATTCTGTTTTTCTGAGTATTTTGATTCCAGATAAAGAGGCATGTGCTATATTTCTCTCTAAATGGGTGTTCTATATATAAGATGATGGGAAATCGGGACTTCAAGAATTCAGAGTGAGCTCACTGATACACAAACCATCACCAGCTCTTCTCAGTGGCTACTGTGTCAAGTAAAAATAAAATATCCTCAGGAAAAAAAAGCCTTGTTTGGTTCCAGTAAAATGCATTAAAGAGAGAACAATATTTGATATGTGAAAAAGGCAAGGTGAGATTATACAATCTCCATCCTGAAATTCAGCTGATTTTGTTTTCACTAAGTTGTGTCTTATAATGTGGGTTTTGAGAGAGATTTCCTTGATTTAATACTGATTCTATAAAGTTGCAGGATTGTCCCACTTGTTTATTTCATTGGTTGGCTCCACCTTCACATTAATCTCCTCTTTACCCTCCAAACACCGTGTGTGTGTGTGTGTGTGTGTGTGTGTGTGTGTTTTCTTTTCTTTTTCTTTTCTTTTTTGCTTTCTCTTACATGCTTTGTGCAGCTCTCAGAAATGATGTACTATAGTTAAAGGGGGCCCAAGAAGAAAAGCTATACCCATGATTTCAAATCTCAAATGCTCTCTAAATATAGAGTCTACTTGCATCAAAAATATATATATTGGAATGGCATCTGCTGTGGCAGGTCTCTTGCTCTTGAGAATCTGAAGGGAGTTCTGAGCAGAGGGGAGGGATGAAATGTGAGTTTCATATTCCTGTACCTTGGCAGGCCGAGCCGTGTCATGGTGGGAAGCCATTCAGGCGGGCAGCACGGGTGGGTGGATGTGTTATGTTACTGCAGCTAGGTGGCTGGAATGCCAATGTTCCACGACCATTTAAAGACAAAAAAAGGTTCCTGGTAGGAGGCCTCCAGATATTTTTTGTTTATTACCTAGTTTTCAGAACACTAGAAGTTAAAAACAACAAGAAGAGATAAAAATGGGCAGAGAATAGCAGAAGTTCCACAATGATGATTCATTCACATGAATACATGGCATTCTTTTCAGCATTGAGGCAAAAAAAAGGCGTGGCCATTGGAGAAACATCAAGGTCTCTGCTGTCTTTATTTCCTAGAATTTCATGCTGTGAAATCACACAAATGTCTGATTGTGAACCTTTACTTTTTAAAAAGATTTTATTTATTTTTAGAGAAAGGAGGGAGAAAGAGAGGGAGAGAAACATCAATGTGTGGTTGCCTCTCGTGCTTCCCCTACTGGGGACGTGGCCCACAACCCAGGCATGTGCCCTGACTGGGAATCGAACAAGTGACCTTTTGGTTCATGGGTTGGCACTCTATCCACAGAGACACACCAGCCAGGGCTGAATCTTTTTTTTTTCCAAATCATTAAGATTTTAGTAAGTAGTCTCTGAGGGGAAAAAAGAGGTTCTTTTTCCTGTTGAAAAATTAAATTTTGGAAAGGAATATTGCTGATCTAGTGTGACTAAAATTGTTTTAAAAATTTAATAAAATAAGTTTTTAGGTACAAAAATTTTACTGCTGATCTGGCTTTCTTTTCTTTGGATATGATTTATCTGATCAGCTAATTTTGCCACATTAAAAAGAAAAACTCAGATAATGCAGTAATGCAGAAAGATATTTCAAGGCAGAATGTTGATAGCATGAGCAGATTGTTGTAAGAAAGGATATGACCTCAGGGGGAAAAATGGCCAATTTGCAAGCAGAATGGAAAGTGTAGAGTCCAAACAATGTAGTTGGAATACAGAAACTTTCTTACTGACTCATAGCTACAGCTATGAACACAGAACAAAGACAAAACAAACATGGCACCTATAGCATCATTTGTTGAGACCTGAAAATAATTAAAGTAGTGCTAGAAATCCTTACAGAAAGGTAATTTTGCTGAAATCCAATTTATAATTGAATTATTTAATACTTGTTCTTCTTGTGCTTTATCTAAGATTTTTTTTTTTTTGCTTATCCCAGAGTCAAAATAATATTGTTCTATTTCTTCAAAAACTTTATAGTTTTAGTTTGCAAATTATGGTCAGTGATCCCTTTTGAATTAAGTTTTGTCTATAGTGTAAGAAAAGAGTTAATTTCAATTATTTTTTCCTCTATAAATATCCAGTTGCTTTAGCAGCACTTATCAAGAAGACCATTCTTTCTCATATTAAATTGTATTGACATCTTTATTGAACATCAATCTGGGCTCTCTACTCTCATCCATTAATTTCTGGGCTTATCTTTGTGCTAAGTAGGAAATTTGTTGTTTCAATTAGCGTACATTTTGATGTTTTGAAATCTTTTAGTAGATCTCTTCCAACTTTGTCTTTCTTTGTCAAGATTATCTTGGTGATTTTAGATCCCTTTCTCCCTACATATGTTAAAATCAGTTTATTGATATCTACAAAGCAATGGCTACTGATATTTTGGGAGAATTGTAATCAACAACATGGGGTCTGGACTTCTGTCCAAGATGGAGGCATAGGTTTGCTTCCTTGCATGACCAAAAGAAGGACAATAACAAAGTTAAATACAAACAACAACCATAATTGCCAGAAATTGAACTGTAATGGAAGTCTGACAACCAAGGAGTTAAAGAAGAAACATTCATCCAGATCAGTAGGAGGGGTGGAAACAGGCAGCTGAGGACTTGTGGAGAGGCAGCAGCTGGTGGAGCAGGTGGTCCTACTTTTATGTTCGGATAAACTGAGAGGAATGAGTGGGGAGCAAGACAGACTGTGCAACCCAGGATAAAGCCTCAAAACCACTGGCTGTAAAAATCTGTGGGGGTTGCAGCAGTGGGAGAAACTCCCAGCCTCACTGGAAAGTTTGTTGGAGACACCCACAGGGTCTTGGAACATACACAAGCCCACACACCCAGGAATCAGCACCAGAAGGACCCAGTTTGCTTGTGGGTAGCGGGGGAAGTGACTGAAAGTTGGCCAACAGTCAAGCAAGCAGCATTGTTCCCTTTCAGACCCCTCCCCCACAGACAGTGCTACAATGAAGTGACATGGGTTGCCCTGCCCTGGTGAATACCTAGTATTACATAGTAAGGCTCTGCCCCTTGCTATATAACAAAAGCACCAAGACAAAAAATATGGCCTAAATGAAAGAACAGATTAAAGCTCCCAAAACAGAACTAAGTGATGAAGAGGTAGCCAACCTCTCAGATGCAGAGTTCTGAACACTGGGAATCAGGATGCTTACATAAATGGTGAGTACAGTCACAAAATAGAGGAAGAAGTAAAGGCTATGCAAAATGAAATAAAATAAAATGTACAGGGAACCAACAATGATGGGTAGGAAACCAGGACTCAAATCAACGATTTGGAGCAGAAGGAAGAAATAAACATTCGACCAGTACAGAATGAAGAAACAAGAATTCAAAAAAATGAGGAGAGGCTTAGAAACCTCCAGGACAACTTTAAACATTCCAACATCCAAATCATAAGAGTGACAGAAGGAGAAGAGGAAGAGCAAGAAGTTGAAAACTTGTTTGAAACATAATGACGAAGAACTTCCCCAATCTCATGAAGGAAATAAACTTCTAGGAAGTCCAGGAAGCTCAGAGACTCCCGAAGAAGTGGGAACCAAGGAAACACACACGAAGATACATCATAATTACATTACCCAAGATTAAAGATAAGGAGAGAATCTTAAAAGCAATAAGAGAAAAGGAGACAGTTACCTACAAAAGAGTTCCTATAAGACTGTCAGCTGTTTCCAAAGAAACCTTGCAAGCAAGAAGGGACTGGAAAGAACTGTTCAAAGTCATGAAAGGCAAGGACCTACATCCAAGATTACTCTGCCCAGCAAAGCTATCCTATAGAATGCAAAGGCAGATAAAGAGTTTCCCAGATAAGGTCAAGTCAGGGGAGTTCATCATCACCGAGTCCTTATTATATGAAATGTTAAAGGGACTTATCTAAGAGAAAGGAGATGATAAAAAATATGAACAGTAAAATGACAATAAACTCACAACTATCAACAACCAAACCTAAAAAACAAAAACAAAGTAAGCAAACAACTAGAACAGGAACAGAACTACACAAATGGAGATCACATGGAGGGATATGAGTGGGGAGTGGGAGGGGGAGAATGGGGGAAAAGGTACAGGGAATAGGAAGCATAAATGGTAGGTACAAAATAGACGGCGGGGGGGGGGCAGCTAAGAATCATATGGGAAATGGAGAAACCGAAGAACTTATATGTACAACACATGGACATGAAGTAAGGCAGTTGAATGCAAGTGGGAGGGGGGGTGCAGGTGAGATAGGAATGAAGGGAGAGAATGGGACAACAACATAGCATAATTAATAAAATATATTAAAAAATAAAATAGATCCAGGCAAGAATCATCAGTAATAGTAATTAAACCATCAATGGCAGTATTTCCCACATTAGGAGGACAATTTGATGGGGAAAACAATATTACATTATCTAAAGAATTTCCCACTTGCTTATTAACCACAAAAGGCAAATAGTAACTTTGTAATGGAGAAAAGAGAAACACATTATTCAAATTCTTAAAATTAACATTATCAATAAGAGAAAATAGATACATGTCTGCAGATATAATACTTTGAGAAGATAACACAATTTATGTAATACTTCACCCAAAGTGCATAACCTGAATGTAAATATAAGGACACATCAGAAAAATACAAATTGAGGGAAATGACATAAAAAAATAGGCCTGTGTTCTTTGAAAATGCCCTTAAAGACATTGAATGCTGAGGAACCATTTCAAATTTCAAAAGTCTGCGGAAACATGACAATTAAATGCAATATGTGATACTGGACTAGATTCTGTATTGGGGAAATTTCTATCAAGGACACTGTTGAGGCAGTTGATAAAAATATGTGTTGTATGTTAATGCAAATATTGTATCAATGTTGATAATTATATTGAAGTTACATAAGAGAATAACCTTGTTCTTGGAAACATCCACTGAAGTATTAAGGGTGAAAGGGCAGAATGTATGAAGCCTGCTCTCAAACGGTTCAGAAGAATCCGAGAGATGGCAGATGTGCCGACATGTAAACATTGGTGATTCTGCATCAAAGGGGTTCTTCGTATATTTTTACAACTTTTTCTGTAAGTTTGAAATATTTGAAAAGAAAAAGTGTGTCTTTAATAAACAGAATATAGTTGGTTTTGCTTTTTAAAGTGCTATTCAACAATCAATACTCTGTCTTTTAATTGAAGATTTTGGTCCATTAACATTTAAGGTAAATACTAGGAAGTTGGGTGTTAGCCTACCATCCTGCCATTTATTTTCTATTTATTCCATCTAACCTTTGTTTCATTGTTTCTTCTTTCTTCTCTTCTTTTAGATTAACCAGTTATTTTTATTATTCCCCTTTTAGTTAAATATGTTGGGGTGACCTTGGTTAATAAGATTATATGTTTCAAATGTACAATTCTGTGATACATCATCTATATATTACCTTGTGTGCTCACCACCCAAAGTTTAGTCTCCTTCCTTCACTGTAGAGCTGACCCCCCCTTACCCTGTTCAACCTCACCCCACACCATGTCCCATCTGGTAACCACCATACACTTGTCTGTGTCAATGAGTTTTTGTTTGTGCATCTGTTGGCCTGCAAACCCTTTAAACTGTCTGGTTCTGGACAGAAAACAATTGCTGGCTCCTATCTAGGGAACTGAGAAAAAGTTCACAACAGGTCATGTTTATTTGCCGTTTGATTTCACAGCTAAGCCTAGAAGAAATGTGTGACTGTTTGGTGCTGGTCTCGGTCTATCAGTAACCAGTGCTGTGGCTGGACTAGCCCCGGGGTTCTTATTAGGCCTGCAAGATGTCCTTTAGCAATAACCATCAAGAAACTTGGAAAAGATACAGGTTTATTACGTATAGGCCCTGGAAATTGCACAGCACCACTTGGCGCCACATAGCAGGGTCAGGGGATGGGGTTGGGGAGGGGGGTGGAAGAAAGAAATAATGGGCCTGGGGTTCAGCTTTTATTGGAGTAGAAGGTGGGTGCCTAAGTTTCGAAGACTCACTCTTTATTGGTGTGTAAAAATGTAAGAGTGGGAATTTAAACAGGAGAAGAGAAAAACAAGCGGCCCAGGTGGTCAGTTATTGAAATCTACCAAATCTCTAAAGCAAAAGAGCTGCAGGCAGGGGAGCTGACCAGGCTCTTTATTTGGTCCTGCTGCCAGCGACGTGTTTATTTGAGATAGCCATCCTTGGCTTGGACGCCTGGGCCATGAAAGCTGAAGTCAGGCACTTGAATTACAAAAAAGAAAAAAAAAAAGACCCCCCTCTGTCAGGGCTTATACTATACCAACCAAAGTAGTCTAGGTGTCCACACATTCTTTTTTTAAAATATTTTTGAACAGGCAAGCATGTACATTTTATTTAATTCAAATCAAAATTTCAAAGCCTCCTTATCAGCCTTTTCCTACCAGTCAAATTGAACTTTGAAGTCCCTGTTGCAAAAGCCAAGGTTTATCATGTAAAAACACCTGTGCTGTATATTTAGTCTGATAATAAGAGACTAGCATGCTTGAATTAGCTGCTTACCTAAACTTCTTTTTTCATAGTCTTTCTTCTTCTTCTTTCTTGTCTGGATTAATTTTATTTAGTACACAGTCCAAGTGTCAAACCAGTTGGAATTGGTGTTTCACTTATGTATTGGTGCAAAGCAAACTACCTCAAAACTTAGTGGCTTAAAGCAATAACAATTTATTATTTCTCACAGTTCTAGGTGTTGACCAGGTGCTTGGCCTGCATTCTGTGGTGTCAACTGGGGTGCTGGGATGGCTGAAAGAGCCACGCAGCCCCCCTCGCATTGCTGGCCATTGGTGGCTAGCTGCTGGGGGAGCCCAGTGGGATGGTCAGCTGGGGGCCTTGACTCTTCTCTAATGGGTCTCTTACTCGGTTGCCTGGGCTTTTACTTTATGGAGGTTGGACTCTAAGGAAGAGCATTCCAAACCTAGTCTAAGAAATTACATACCACCATTAAACTATATTGATTGAAATAGACCAGAGAACTGTACCCTGGTTACATAACATGTTAACATTATAGACAGGGTACACAGGAACTTACTGGATTATGTTTGCAACTCTCCTATAAATTAATATTTTAAATAAAAGTTTATAAAGGAATAAGCCACAGGGTCAACACAGATTTAAAGGGAAGGAAAATAGACCCCCCCATCCCTCCTGTTGTTGAGGGAGTAACAAGGTTATGTCGCAAGAGAGCACGCAGGATGGGAGAGGCTGTTGCAGCAATTTTGCAAAGTGGGCTTTGAAAATCTGCTCAGGACTCTCAGCCACGGCATGATTGTGTGTGTGTGTGTGTGTGTGTGTGTGTGTGTGTGTGTGTGTGTCTTGGGGTGAGGGAGGGGTCTGGTTTCTAATGCCTTCCCACTTGAATTTGACAGTCTTCCTTTTTCACTTTTGATCCAGCTATTAGGAAGAACTTCTGTGTTTATATTGCCCTCCACTCCCCCTTGGATCAAATTTTCTGAGCATGATCCGGAAAAAATAAGTTGTCTTAGATAAAGCAAAGGGGCAGTCACCGACTTCCTGCTGTGGTGTGCTGACCCTGAGATTGAGAATCAGACATTTGGGTCCCTCGTGTGCAAACTGTAGAGATAAAGTAGAGTGTTTTTCCCCAAAGACCGGGGTCTCCAGATAGCAATCTCTAGAATCCAAATGAACTGCTAACCATCAGTTTTTGTTTTGTGAACTAATAAATCTTAGACCACCCTTACTTTTTGAAATGTGGCCGTGATAATTTCCAAGTCACTTGTAAGTCCCTCAGAATTGATTTACAACTACATTTTAGGGTCTGCTTTGGCCTCCTTTCCTGAAGTTCCAAATTCTACCTGCTGTTCCTTTAACCCCCCTTCACACCCCAGCACGGGATCAGAGGATTCACAGAAGAAGAGAAAGAAACCTAGCATTGTTTTGGCATGGAAAGTCTACCCCAAATTTCATTGTTTAAGAAATCACCATATTCATAAGTGAAATTGGTCTGTGTTTCATTTTTGTGTCATTTATACCAGACTTGGTATAAGAACATGCTAGTTTTCTAAAATGAACCAGAATGGTTTCCATCTTCGTATGTTCAGCAATAATTTAATAAGTAACACAGGAGTGATCTGTTCTTTGGGCAGGGCACATATTTTAGAAATAGAACTTTGATAAATTTTTCAAAATTTTCAGCAATAATTGGTCTACTCAGGTTTTCTATTCTTGAGTCAATTGTTAAAATTTATGTTTGTATAAAATCAGTAGTTTCATTTAGATCTTAATTTATTATGACCTTCCAACTGCATGCTTATCTGTGGCTTACTGACTTTTTCATTGCCAACTTTCATAAAGTTGTACATTTCAAAAAATTTCTTTCCCTTTATAAATCTTAGCTATTTTTTCTTTTATTTTTTTTTTGGAAGAAAAAGCCCTGATTTTATTTGTTAATTCTCCTTTTCTGTTTGCTGTCTAATACATTCACTATATTAATTCATTTGGCTTTGTGAGGACCCTCATTTTATAGATAAATTCCAGCAACTGACTTGCCCGCGTGGTAAATTTTCAACACGGGTATAACAGTTGCCCAGATTAGTGGCAGGGCGCATGGTGGAAGGAAAGGCTCTCAGATGTGGTGGGGGCTTCTGAAGGGTCAGTAGATAAAGCTGGAGGTGGTAGGGGCCACTTTTGCTTTTTTATGAGTGATGTGAAAAGATAGTCCTTTTGAGTGTTTTCATTGTACTACAATGAATAATTTAAAGATGTTTAGAGTAAGTAGAGCATAAGTGACAGAAAGAAAATAAAATGAGCACATTTAATGGTCTTAGCAGATCTACCCTGCTCTGATTGCTGTCAAAATTTTCAAAGCAATTAAGTGCTTCGTGGCTTCTGGAAAATTACATTTCTAAATTCAAATTTATGAAATCTTGTTATTCAGTGATGCTTTTTCTTCCATCAGCGCTATAAACTTCCCACACCATGATGTGGAATCTCTCCCTTCTTGAAACAGAGGTAGATTCCCAAAGACATTTTCATGATACTTGGAAAGCCAACTATCCTCCCTCATTTTCAGAACCTAGGGAGAATAATTGAAATTGAATTGGGAGTGTAGGGCTCTGTGGACTTTGTTGTTTTTGTAAAATGCCTGTAATGCATGAATCCTGTTCTGCCAACAATTCTTACTCTGTAAGACTTTCCAAGGAATTAAACACTCAAAGATCAACAGTATTCTGTGAGTTGAAGCACCTCTTTACTAACTAACACTTGCACAGGTGCCCACTGCCCCATGGCAGTGCTCCAGTGAAGTTAGAGGTGGAAGCACACAGACCAGGCTTGAGATATGAGCAGATCCTCTAAATTTGTCCGAGAAGAACAGAGCTGACATTTGATGAGATAAGAAAGATTTTTTAACATTTTTTATTTATTTTTAGAGAGAGAGGAAGGGAAGGAGAAAGAGAGGGAAAGAAACATCACTGTGTGGTTGCCTCTTGCACACCCACTACTGGGGACCTGACCCATAACTCAGGCAGGTGTCCTCACTGGGAATTGAACTGGTGACCCTTTGATTTGCAGGCCAGCACTCAATCCACTGAGCCACACCAGCCAGGGTGAGATAAGAAAGATTTTGGAAGGGAATAACTTGGAAGGAAGAGGAAGAGCAAGAGTTCAATTATAAATGTTCAAAGTTTGAGATATCAATTACTTAAATGAAAATGTTATTAAGCTCTGTGATAAGACTCATGTCAGGGAAGTTATAGACTAAAGATAAAAATTTAGAGGTCATGAATAAAGAGTTATTATATCAGTCATAAGACTGGATGAGATCACCAAAAAAAAGTATAGACATAAAAGAGGTCGCATGGTATCTTATATTGTTAAATTACTATTATTTCAGTGTGTCTGGGGTGAAAAAATATAGAGGTCACTATATAGAGCTTTTTTAGGCTCTTATTTTGTCACAGACGTAGTTTGGTTAAGATCTTTATTTCAGTGTTGAAAAGAGTTAAGGACCTAGACGATTCATAAAATGAAATAAAATATAAATGAGTGAAGAATAATTGAAAGATTAGAATAACATCCCAAATCCCCTATGTGTATTAGATACTGTTGCTTACTCATTAACATCCTTTGCACCCCAACCTATTAACCTAAACTGACTATAAGAATCCCATTCCCTGTCAATAAAGTTGTATTAGTGCCCAGGCCTAGGACAATTTCTGTCAATGACAAGTAAGGAGAGGCTTACCAGGGTCATCTGAAAATAAAATTAGAGTCTTAAAAGAAAACTATGGGAAGGGAAGCTAAGTTTTCTGTCTTATCCACTTTAAGCAACACAGAACTCTACTCTGCTATATGCGGGCTAACAGATATCCTTATTCTCCAAGCCATTCAGTTGTTTATCCTGTTAATGGCAATCAAAGATATCTTAATGAATGCATCATGTGTAGTATAAAATGAATAGTCTCTAGCCACTGTAAAACTACACATGAATGTTACAGTTAAATTTGGACTAATTGTATTATTCATAAAAGGCTGTGATGGTCTGCCTAAGAGATGGTCGGGTTTTGTTTGACTTCAGACTATAGTTCAATTATCATTGAGTTAGGTTAATTTCAAGAGAAAAAGAACTTCATCGCAATGTTCTATACAACACTACAATATATTGACAAGGGGCAAGAAGTGAAGAACAACGCTTCCAAATGAAATAGATAATAAAGGCTCGAGGGTGTTAAAAAGTAAAAGAAAATTATCATCTGATCAGTTCAGGGTCCTATCAGGCTCGCTTTGTCCCTAGGCTCCAATTGCCTTTACAGTCTATGCCATTTACTTGATGCGTGTCACCTGTGACCTGTACACTATAATAATCAGCATCATAACCATGAAACAACAACTGCTACATTAAGTAGCTGCAATACTTATCTTGTTTAATTCTTATAGTGTAGAAGAAAAGTCAGATAGGTTGAGGTGACCCAGAGGAGGGACTGGGAACTAGGAAAGAGTTTGTTTAGGTTACTTAGAAGATGCCAGCCAGCTGTTAGATGTCAGCGAGGCAGCCATAATTTTTAGGAGTTTGTTTAGGTTACTTAGAAGCTGTCAGCCATAATTTTAGGTTTTTGCACACTCAGCTTCGGATAATGATTTCTCAAGGCTAACCCCCATCTGCACATAGCAGCTAACTCCCACTTTGGCCTCAGAGCACCCAGCTTCAGATAAGGACACCTCAAGGCTAGAGTTATTTTTCGCATCAGCTTCTGTACCTCCTGCTTTTGCTATGTAGGGAAGGGTGTCCAGAAAGCAATAAAAGCCCTGCTCAGCCAAGGCTCGGGGCTCAGAATTTGGGGTCTGTACTCCTCTGGGCCTGTGCACGTTAATAAAGGGTCGTGCTCCGCCATCCAACTGTGTGTTGAGTCGTTTCCTTCCATAACAATAGTATACTCTCTTCTAGGATAATGACATAGCAAATGAGGAAACTGAGGATCAAAAAAGCCAAGTGACTATTCAATGTGACCCTCTGCTATGATAGAAATGTTTGTGTACCTCCAAATCTGTAAGTTGATATCCTAAAACCTGAAGTGATGGTGTTAGGAGGTGAGGCCTTTGGGAAGCAATTCGGTCATAAGAGTGGAGCCCTCATAAATGGGATTAGTGCCCTTGTAAAATGGCTCCAGAGAGATCTTTTGCCCATTCCTTCTGCCATGTGAAGATACAATGAGAAGTCTTCAATCAGAAGAGGGCCCTCACCCAACCACGGGGGAACCCTGACCTCTGGCTTCCAGCCTCTACAACTACGATCAACACATTTCTGCTGATAAGCCACCCAGCCTGCAGCCCAGGTGAACAAAGATACCCCTTTACCAATACTAGTAAATGTGTTTACATTAGTAGAAAATCCTAGCTATTTAGTCCCAAACCTAGATAGTACCTGGCACACAGAGGTACTTATTAAATGCTTATTGAATGAATGACTCAGTTTACTTTGTTACATTGGGAGTTCATGGCACACAGCCTCAAATTAAAATACCCCAGGCACTTCACTACAACATCATTATCCTTAGATGATGGCTGTTAGGACCTTTGAATAAGAAGATAACAACTGACTATTTCTCCAACTAATCTACTTGTATACACTGACACTGTCTTTGTATATAACAACCCCACATGCTGTCACCATGACAACACACTCTTTATTAGTCCTGTTACGGAAAATAATTCGGAAAATAATGACTCTGGCGCGATTCGGGGTGACGGAGTGAGGCTTTATTACATGCGTGGACCCAGAGGAGGCAGTCTCCAAATTCTGGGCCCCGAACCTTGGCTGAGCAGGGCTTTTATTGCTCTCCGGATGCCCTATCCTACGTGGCAATGGCAGGAGGTACAGAAGCTGATGCGAAAATAACTCTAGCCTTGAGGTGTCCTTATCGGAAGCTGGGTGTACAGAAGCCAAAGCAGAAATTATGACTACCTAACCGAAACCAGACTGTTTGGTGGTTTCTAAGTAACCTAAACAAAACTCTTTCCCAGTTCCCGGTCCTTCTGGGTCACTTTGTCCTAGTTGACTTTTCTTCTACAGTCCCATGTAGACTATTAGAAATACATTATTAGACTTTCTTTACATCTCTCAAACACGCAGCACCTGGCCTTGGCATGACATGTACCTCTTGCTAAGAGGCCTTAGGCCCTGGCACTAGTGGCAGCCGGCCTTGTTTTGCAGCTTGGCC